>BQNB010053134.1:0-36035 GCA_026074375.1 Tanacetum coccineum
TCAGAAAAGTTATGCTGATAAGAGGAGGAAGCCTCTAGAGTTTAGTGTAGGTGACTATGTCTTGCTCAAAGTGTCGCTTTGGAAAGGTGTGGTACACTTTGGGAGGAAAGGGAAGTTAGCACCTAGGTTTGTTGGACTATTTGAGATTGTTAAGAACGTAGGCCCTGTGGCCTATCGGTTAGATTTGCCTGAGGTGTTGAACGGGGTTCATGACACGTTGCACGTGTCGAACCTTAAGAAGTGTTTGGCTGATCCAACACTGCAAGTACCTTTGGATGAGATTCGAGTTGATGCTAAGTTGAATTTGGTGGAAGATCCTGTGGAAATTTTAGAAAGAGAGTTTAAGAAGCTTAAGCGTAGTAGGATTGCCATCGTCAAGGTTCGGTGAAATTCGAAACGTGGCTGAATTCACGTAGGAACGTGAAGATCAGATGAAATTAAAGTACCCGCGTTTGTTTAGTGATGTTAGTAGTTGAATTTCGGGACAAAATTCTTTTTAAGGGGGTAGAATGTAACCTTTGCCCTTTTTGTATTCTGAATATTTCATTTATAGTCCTTTGACTATTTGACTTTTGTCAGTTTATTCAGATTTTGTACCGTGTTGACGTTGGTGATTTTTATGAGAATTGTGGAGATTTTTGTGAGAATTATGATAAATTGTGGTTTATTGTGATTAATAATCCATTTTGGAAGGTATTATTGTGTTATTTGTATTCTCGGTGGTTTGACCTGTGAATTTTGAGAGATACCGAAAAATGAGTCCGACACGTCAGTTAATGTCCAAATGAGTTTTGAAAGGGTTTAAAGTGAAAATATGTCATGTGAATACTCTAGGTTAATGGAAAAGTATTTTTAAGATGAATAAAAATGCTAATTAACTTTGGGGTAAATTTTACGATTGAGTTTTACGAGCTTTTAAGTGTTCCCGACACGAAAAGAAAGACCCGAGACCCCCTAGGATCCCATGGCCGGTCAAAAATGGTCAAGAGGGATAAGGAGGCTAGTTTTTAGCATGGTTGTCTAAAGTGTGTACAAATATATTCCTTCCACTCGTATTTTTCATTCATTCCATTTTCATTTCAAAAAAATAAAACACACATTGTGTGTGTGCTTGTGTTTGTCCGCCCTTAAGCCACCATAATCCACTATAAATTTTCCAACTTTGATCGAGAAGGTGATATTCCGGGTTGATACGAGTGTTTGGGTATTTATTTAAACAATGTTTGGGTTGTCTGGTTTGTGTCAAAATCTACAAATTTGAAGATTTTCTTGTAAGTTTTCAAATTTAAATTTTGTTTGTCCTTTTGGGTTTATTTTGATGCATAGATGTTAGTTGTAGAAGTTGATCGTTGTGAAAATCGATTTTTGAAAGCGAAATGAATAAAAAGGGTGGTGTTTGGTTCGTGTATGGTAAAAAGGAAAAAAAGGGTTTTTGTAGTTTTGATGCTGTGGTCGTGATAGTTGAATAATATATGATGCTAGAATGCTTATTTTTTATAGTAGCTTGTAGAGCATATTTGGGCTTATTTTTAAGCTATTTCTTGGCTTATTGTGGGCTTATATGCCACGTTAACTTCCCATAATCACTAGGAAATTGATTTTGAGTATTTTTGTGTTATGGCGTATGTTGTGGACTATTTTTGAGGCTTATGGTAGTAACCAAATGCGATACGTAGCTTATTAGCTTATTTTCAAGCTTAATATACGTATTTTTAAGCATATGGGCTCACGGCCCAATAAGTCTATTTAGGCCGTGGCTTAATGGGAGGGCTTATTGTGATCCGGATTATTTTCTACATATAAGTATATATTTATATATGTAAATGAACCTTGGTTTTAGACTTGGATCGTATTTTAGACTTATAAATGTCTTAATAGACTCTTGTTGGGCCTTAAAGCCCAATAAGCGATATTTAGTCGTTGTGAGAGTTTTGTCGGACTTTTGAAAATGGAAATGTATTTACGACTTGATATTGAACGGTATTTTGGGAAAAACGTTTTAGTAAGCGTTAAAGATTGAGAATTTGGAATTTTGTCGAAAAGTGTCGAATTTATGAAAAGTGTTGAAAATAAGGTTTGAAACCTTGGAAAACGTTGTTTGAGCATACGAGTCATGTCGAAATTTCATAAAAAGTTTATACTTAGAAATTTTCCTAAAAACATGATTTTTGATTTTTAAATATCAAAATATTATTAATTATTTTATTTATTTAATAAATTCACCAAAAGACGAAAAATATAATTATTTTTAACCATATTATGATTATTTTGAGGTGACTTAGGTTTACCGAATGGACTTGTCGAAATATATTTATAATTATTAATTATAAATATTTATTTATATTACTTATCTATTTTCTATAAATAGTATAAGTATGTATTATCGGGGGATGAGATTTATATGATTGTGGAAATATGTCGTCAACCATCACACCAATAAATTATTTTGGGTAATTATACAACGCGTCTAAACTCTATGCATCAAACGTAAAGATTGTTTTGGAATTGGATGATTTAATTGGGACATTAACTAGACTAGGTCGTGTGCGGGCGTCGTTGCATTTTCTGTGTGATCGAGTTTTGGTTTCTAAAGACTTGCTTGAGGTGAGTTCTCGTAGCCCCATTTTTTACTGTATTTCCGTTGGGGGGAAATGATACTCAAATGTGTTTTGAAATGTTTTGAATTGAACTGTACGAAATGTGGTTTTGTTTTTGGGACAAGATATATGCTTATGACTGTTATGTGAATATTATGCATGATTATTGGATCGGATGGGTACGCCTACCCAAGTTTGTGTGAGGTCCTGCCCTAATATTAGTGCTCCAGCTGGTAGGCCCTTTAGGTGCGTAAGTGACATATGGTGATTGACTAGCGTAGGATTCTATGTCTTGAATTGTTTGCATATATTCACTGTCATATAGCATTATTTTACACTGTTGAAATATTGGAACAACTTTTGGGTTTAAGGTCAAACCTATGAGCTCACCAACATTATTGTTGACGTTTTCGAGAATCATTTTCAGGTGAAGTGAAAGCAGAATAGTGTGGTGATTGTGATAGCATACTTAGAAGTATCCTGACTAGAATTTCGTGTGAAGTCTTGCTTGCTTGTTGTTTTGATTTTAGTATTGGGATGTTTTTTATTAAGTTTGGATTTTGGACCCCTGTGTGGGCATTTGAATAATTGTAAGAGATTGTGAATTTTAGTTGTGATTTGGGACATCACTCGAGTTTGTTTGAGGTTGATGGTCTTCATAGCACTTGGAGTTTTTTCCATGTAGTTTTCTCTATTTTGTACCTTGTGTTATGATTGATCATTATGTTGCATTCCTGAGTTTCTGCCTTGTCGAAGTGTGACAGTACACAAATCCTCAATCACTGATAGAGGCACAGAAAATCCAGGTGCAGGGAGGGCAAGAGAATGTCCCTCAGCAACAGCAGTAGATGGACCTCCTACCTCGTAAGTGCTCGGTGGAGGCACAACTGGCATCGGAGGTGGTGTAACAGGATCTATCAACCACTCCTCGTTTACCTCCCAAACCTCCTCATCGTCCTCGAATCCCTCAGAATCTTCATCACTAAAGTCATCATCATCGAATAGCATGGCTATAACCTCCTCCACATCAATTACTTGGGCTATCACCTGCTCCTCCATCTCGACAATCGGCTATGCAATCTCACTGACCACCGGGCCAACCATCGGCTCGTTGGCCTCGGCTCCTAAAGGCTCACACATCTCTCCTAACAGTGGCACATCTTCCTCAATCCACCCATTTACGTTGTTTGGGTTACCTGCATACCCACGTAGCGGTCCGGGCACGAAGAAGTCATAAGCGGGATGCGGCTCTGGCTCGTCCATAGGGAAGTCGAACACACGGTCCGGTGACAAGGGTTCGCCCATGATACTACAAAGAAAAGAAATACTTATCTTAGTAACCATCATACATATTTTTAATCATATGTGAAATTATACTCATCATATATCAGGATGATTTCATTATATCACATTATATGCTTAAAGAAATTAAACTTTTTGCGAGAAGCGAATACCAAGTTATATATATATATTATTTATAGTATATATATATATATATATATATATATATATATATACCTACGTATATAATTATTACTTATACCAAGTGTATCCCACTTGTCACGCACATAGATTGCAATTAAAGGCATCACACAAGGCATCTAAGGACCGGGAAAGACACGCGCACGGATATCGGACAATGGTGAAAGACTCGTGAAATATTCTAAAAATAGTTGTAGTCCAAGTTTTATAAAACCACTTAGTTCGCTACAACTCGTGCTTTGGTACCACTCTATAACATCTCCAAAATACGATATGCAGTGGAATACAACATTTAGGGTGCTACTTCATAACACATACACACGAGTCCCAGTAAACGTTCAAATGATACGTTTATAAAACAAAATTTATTTTATTTATATGAGGAAAATCAGAGTTACAAGGTCCCAAACTAACTTAGAAATTTCATTTCAGAAAGTCATGACACGACTTCTTTTCTAAAACATCCTTCTATTTAAATAAACAAAATATTTCACCAAGACATAGTCTTTGATATCCGTGTTTCATCCCATCAAAGCCGTCAACAGCATCTAAACCTGAGATACATGCTTAAAAATGTCAACAAAATGTTGAGTGAATTTGTTAGGAATGCGAAAAGTATCGGTCACTTCCAATATAGTTAGTTATAGCTCGTAGATTAATCAAATGTTTAAGATCGAAAGCTAATCGAGCTAAAGGCCCATGGAAAGCCTATTAAGAGGCCCATGGCCGGCCACATGCTTATGTATAAATACCCTCTCCACACATGGAGAGGGTGTTGGTTGGTTGGGTTCATTTTCTCACACATAATCTAATCTTTCTTTCTTGGTTACTTTCTCTCACTAGAACCTTCCTCCTATACACTTTCTCTCTCTAGAATTTCTTTATTGTTATTTGGTGTTTTAGATTGCTAGCATTCTACAATTGGTATCAAGAGCCATGGAGTGATTTGCTTAGTTCGTGTGGTTGTTTTTTGTTTGTTTCATTTTTTTAGTAAACCGTACCATTTTTCTTTTCTTTTTCTAGATTTTGAAGCTCTTTGTTACACTAAAAGATCATTTACATAGGTAAATCTGATCTAGTATCCTTGGATATAGGTGTACATGCTTTGAATCAAATAAAACATCAAATTTTTGTGCATTTTTGTGTTCAAAAAGTCTTAGAAAGTACAATTCTTGATTTTAAATTTTTTGGCTTAAAAACTATAAAGTTTTCATTTTTAAGGTACCTATAGGCTTAGTAATACTAGTTGTACAAGAAATTTTTGGAAAAAACAATCAAAAGTGAGTCTTTTTGTTGTGTTTTGAAAAATCTGAGTTTCGTTTTTGGTGAAGGCGAATTAGCAATTTCTTTGCCAAAGCGAATTCAGCCAAATTCTTTGCTGAGGCGCACGGTTAGAAATTTTCTTGACAGGCGATAGTTAGCAGTTTTCTTGTACATGGCGAGGTTCGTTAACCAATTTATTCTAGTCAAAGACGTCTTTAGACAATTTCTGTTCAAGGCGATTTTACAGAGTTCCTTTGCAATGGCAGAATTAACTGATCTTCCGTGCAAAGGGATTTAGTATTATTCTTTTAGAAAGGCGATTTAAAAGAGTTCCATGCCAAGTGCGATTTACTACTCTCTTTACAAGGCGATTAACATTGTCTTTGAGAAGGCGATTTAACAGCTTCTAAAAGGATAATTACTTCACTTTAACTCTATGCATATACCTCAAATTTTGCTAAGTAAATTATTCGGTTTATCTATTTGATTTGTAAAATCACAGTGATTCATTACAATTGTATTCCATGGTTTTTCAAGAAGTTGTAAAAATCAAGTGTAGTTTTAAAAGTACAAACTTAAAAGACAACTCACTAAAACAACACAATTAATTTCAAATCATCGTTCGAATCCACAAATAATATACAAACATCAAATCAAATGGATTTCGTTATTCCACATTGGACAAATAGAATACTTTCTGAGTTTATGTTACTATTCGGTGCTGACAATCGTTCCCACCTATGTTGGACAAGGACTTGTATGATTCATGGAAAAGTCAAATGGAACTCTACTTGCAAAATAGAGAGCACGGAAGAATGATACTTGAATCAGTTGAAAATGGTCTACTCATTTGGCCTACTATTGAAGAGAATGGAGTCTTTAGTGACCAGAACAAAAAACTTGCCTGAATTGTCTGATGCTGTGAGAAAATGCAAGCTGAATGTGAATGAAAGCTACCAAAATCATTCTTCAAGGGGCTACAGACTAGATATATCATATTCACTTGTGTAGCATCACAGTGTTGCTAAAGATTTAATGGGAGAGAGTTCAATTATGATGAGTGGTACCCTCCTTTTAATAATAAGCAGGAGATAAGAGTGAGTGTATTGTTATACTGTTGCCTTTGATAAGTTTACTCACATTATTAGGGGAAACACTTTTTTTTTTTTTTCTCCTCAAGTAATTAACTTGAGATTCACTCAGATGATTAATGTAAAATGTAACATCTACTACATGAAAATCTTATGTTTTTTTTTTTTTTTTTATTTAAATTTTTTTTGTTTTTTTTCTTTTTTTTATTTCTTTTGAGCAATTTCAAGTTAATACAAAGATTTAAACAGTTCTCTCCACCAGAAAGGAGCCAAAACTTGTGTTGATGTCAAGCTAGTGATGGAATTTGCATACATGAACTTTGTCAGCTGATCATCTTGAAAACACGAACTCATGCCATTGATGTCTAGTTTCTGTATGAACGCAATCAAGATCCACTAGCATTTGTAGAAAATTAGCAGATGACACCACATCACTTCAACACTTATCAATCTTCATACAACAATCCTCGGCTTCAACAACAGTTTTCACCATCTCGGTTTGGATCAATTCATCCCAATCAACATTTATCATCTACTTTCCATCACAACCTCAATTCAATCATTCATTACGTTCCTTATCTATCCATATCTAGTCTCAAATGAATCATCAAACCTCTATAATGTTCTACAAAATGTTATACAATCACCTAAAAGTTCACTACTCAACAAATGATCTGAGTCAACTTTACTGGACTCAGTTATGATGTTCTGGTATTCTCTCTAGGAGATGATCCAATTGCTTGTCTTAACAAGGCAATGGCTTTTCTTACAGCTATAGCTTCTTCAAGGTTCCCCTTAACAAATAATTAACTTAAGACTTCCTCGAATCCATGAAACCAAGCCACTATTCAATATGGCAGGGTTATAGTGGCACAATTACAGAGGACAATGTCAAAGTTATTTGGTAACTGGGTATAGCGTAATGATATATCTCTGGGGGAAACAAAAGTAGGAAAGCAAGATTGTTAAATGGTATAACTGTCAAGGTGAAGGACATATGGCTAGGCAATGCACTCAGCCTAAGCGACCAAGGAATGCAACCTGGTATAAGGAAAAGGAAATGTTAGCTGAAGATCAGGAAGCTGGACAAATTTTAGATGAAGAGCAACTCGTATTTCTAGCAGATCCAGGGGTTCAGGATGTTCAAGTGTTCAAGACATAAATCTTTCCAAACACTGCTGCCTTTTCAGACTGAGGTTCGTGATTACTTATGATTCTGAATTTGTGATGATATCTTGAATACACAAGCAGTTCTCATGGCCAACATTTCCAACTATGGTTCTGATGTTATCTCAGAGGTACCTCATTCTGCAACCTATCTTAATGATATGGAAAATCAAAGTGTGGATGCAATGCCAGATTTTGAACAAACACCAGCTATGGATTTTTCAGATAATGAGATACATAGTGATAGCAATATCATTTCGTACTCTTAATATTTGGAAGAAACACAACAGGCAAATGTTCAAGATACTCATTTGCAGGCGCAACAAAATTTAATGATCTTATCTGTGATAGAACAAATGTCAGAACAAATTATTAATCATGTAAATAATTGGGAAAAGGCTAATAAGGAATAGAATAATGAATCAGTAACCGCTGAGCTAGAGAGATATAAAGAACGAGTCAAAACTTTGAACAAAAATTTAATATGATTTAAGCAGTCAGAAAAAATGATTGATTCTCAAAAGGATGATATGATTTGGAGATGATGCTTGCATTGAAAAGAACAGAAGACTCACTTGAGCAAAATCTTTCAAAACAAATCAAAGAAAAGGAATGTTTATTGCAAACATTTACGGTTTAAAAAAGAATCCATAAGAAATGGATGATAAATATATGGAATAATCGAAATTGATTGGAAAAGAAGATAATGAAGGAAACTTGATTATTAATTATTCATTTTATATAGTGGGTCTATCTAATCAAACAGTGCACTGTTAACTATGCCACAAGCCATTCTTTCATAATTGCTACATATCAAGCTCTAGGTTATCCAAATTTGTTTTCACATTAAGGAAAGTCAGCGGTTTTAAATCAACCTTGTATCGATGGTATTTTTATGTCTGATATACATGTTGCTATGTTTACTTGTGATTGATGTGAAAAAACATTGATTTTGGAAGAAACAAGAGTCGGGAATTTTTTCCAAAAATGTCTGAAAAAGCAAAGGATCCAGAGATTATTGATAAAAACATTTCTCATTAACTATTGATTATGAAGTAATAAATAGACTTTTTGAAGATTTGGGAAACGTTTTTACTCCACCAATCAAGAAATGGATGTGAATAAGGCGTTTAGTTGCGTATATTCCATTCTTACCTGTAAACCTTATGATGTCCCCTGTCAAAATAGATAGCACCTAGGAAACTTCCTAAGGTTAGCTTGGTGAATGAAAAGCCTTTAAAGGCTTAAATTTCACCTGGCCAGATTTGACAATGTGGTGATGAAGATAAGGACTAACTGAAGCTGATACAGAAGTGATTGGGGGTTTAAACATACAAAAGCTGTTTTTAACAATGAAATTATTCCATTTCTAAAATCTTTAAAAGACATCTTCAATGTGTTTAATAGAGATCTTCTAAATGAAACAATGGAAGTACAAATAGTTTTTAACCAAATGGACGCTGCTGTTTAACAGTTTTCAATCGACAAACAATGTTTAAAATTACTAAGAAAGAATTACTTTTGGAAAATGATCGATTCTTACAACAAATCATGTCTCAAGATGTTCTTTTAACTATGATGAATTCTATGTCGTTGATTGGTGAAACTGTAAATATGGATGGAAATAGAAAAGAATCTTGTAATCTTGAGGCTGGGCATTTGAAATCACAAAATACGTTTAACGATCTTTTAAAACGTCACTCACAACTTGAAAAACATTGTATTTCTCTTGAATGCTCAATATAACTCAATCAAGAAATTTTTTAAAAACGTGAATCTTGTGATAATTAAAATGCTCTTGAAATTCTAGAATTTTTTGAAAAGAATGATTTGAAAGCTCAGCTTCAAGACAAAGACAGTACTATTTGTAAGTTGAAGGACATGATAAAATCAATGAGAGAGAAGTCCAAGGATGAGGATGTCAAGTATGATTATTGTGATATAGAAACCAAAAATGTGGAACTGGGGAATAGTGTGGCAAAATTAAGTTCGAAAAACGAGCTTCTTTGTAATGAAACTAATCATGTTAAACAGGTTTTTAAAGAGCAGTTTGAATCAATTAAAAAGACACGTTTTCGTTCTAAAGAACAAAGTGACTCTTTCATTGATAAACTGAACTTAAAATCCGTAGAGAATGAGGATTTAAAAGCTCAAATTCAAGACAAGGTTTTTGTGACAACGTCATTGAAAAACGACTTACGAAAAATAAAAGGAAAAGAGATTGTTGGTATTGCTACAAAAATTCCATCTCTACACTATAGGTCCAAGGGCATGTTTCAAGCTAGATTTCAGAAACATTTGGCATCCGAATGGTATTGCAAAATAGGGATGTTCACATAAAATACCTTAAGTATGCTTAGGAACAAGCTGATATTCTTTGGGGAATAGTCGAACAAGCTAAAGAAAAACAACCTTTAGATAAAGAGTTAGACTTTGCCTGTAAGCATGCCTAATGAATTCAAGAGTTACTTGTATATGTTTGAGATACTTTCCCTAATGCGATTAAACTCAATGAGAAAAAGGTTGTTGTCACACCCAAAAACAAGGTCAAGAAAGTTAGGTTGCTGAACCTCTCACATCCTCAAGCAACAGTAAATAGGTAAAGTCATCAAAAACATCAGATTCTAACACACCTGTGTTGTCTTCCATAGGATTGAAGTGTTCTACTAGTAAATACGGATCAAAGCCTACTAGCAATAAAAGGAATGATAGGATCTCGTAATCACCAAGTAGGAACATGAAGAATAAAGTAGAAGCCCAACCTAGGAAAGTTAATAAAAAGAATCGTATTATTGAACCTATTTGTGATGATAATGTTAAGCATTTAAAGTCAAATGCGAATTCTGATCTTAATTGGGCTACCTGTAAGAAATCTTTGTTTGATGATGTTCTGTTAAGTGTCTTCTTGATTTTGTGGAAAACTGTTGGATCGCCGTGCTAAAATTGACTAAGACGAAACATTAAATAAAACAAAATATTTGGAGACTTACGAGTCATGTTTCACTGAAGTAGTACTTATGTGGAAACTACCAGGCAGAACTTTCACTATTGTAGGTAATTTGTGACCTTTAAAGTAGGATCTCTTCTGTCTAACATAGGCCTACTAAGAACACCAATTCCCACTCAGGTGAACACAAAACTTAAGGCTTAAGTTTTTTGCAGGAAACTTAAAAATGTTAAAATGTAGGTTCGAGTTAAAAAGCTTAGATTGTATAGAATATATGAATTCTAACACTAGAAACCCATTCATACCTGGGGATCCATTGTACAAATATTCCATAGTCTTCTTCTCTTGTAATGGATAGCTTGTCCAGATTTGTTCTCTGGTATCTTGGAAGCTCGGAAGTTGAAAAACACATGACTGGGAATCGCTCTCAGCTTCTGACTTTGTAGTAAAATTTCTAGGTATAGTTAGATTCGGGGAACGTCCATATTGCAAGAATTATAGTGGTATGGTGACTATCCAGTTGGGAAATGTGACTATCTCAAGGGTATACTACGTCGAGGGGCTTGGACATAACTTGTTTTCTATTGGTCAATTTTGCGACAGGGATCTTGAAGTCGCATTTCAGAAAAACACTTGCTTTATTCGTAATTTAAAAGGTGTTGATCTACTTTCCGGATCACGTGACACAAATTTGTACTTTATTATCTCTTGGAGGGACGACAAGCTTAAATCATCTTCGATCTGTCTTATATCAAAAGCTGTCAAGACTAAGAGATAGTTATGGCCACCATCGGTTGTCACATCTTAACTTCGGTACTATTAATAAGCTAGCTAGAGACGATCTTGCATGAGGCATTCCAAGACTTAAATTTCAGAAAGATCATTTGTGTTCCGCATGTGCATTAGGAAAAAGCAAGAAATCCTCCCATCAACCTAAAGCTGAAGACACTAACCAAGAGAAGTTGTATCTTTTGCATATGGATTTGTTGTGGCACCGATCCGTGTGTGAGAGTATTATTTTTAAAAAAAAAAAAAATAAAAAAAAAAAAAAAAAAACGGAAACAAAGGTACTATCTAGTGATTGTCGACGATTACTCAAGATTTACTTGGGTCAGATTTTTGAGGACAAAAGATGAAGCTCCTTATATAACACCCTGTGTTTTCAAGTCATTGACGACGTCGATAAATCTGCAATGTACCTTTTGTATTGTACGCGTTTGCTTTAAATCGTAAATGTTAAGCAAAATCGCGTAAGCTAAAAATTAGCGTTTAATGTAAACGGGCATCAATCAATTAAACGTTTGCATCAATCAAGTATTAAATAATTATTTTGAGAATAATTATGGTCATTGTTCATTTATTTTTATCAGTTACGCAAATTATATTCGTTTCGCGATAAAATACGTTTAAGCATACCCGGAACCACAAAAATATTTCTACGCTTCAACAAATACCTACGATTGTACCCAATACCTAAAGTTTTATTAAATTTACCCAAGAAAATATTATCTTACACTTTGTACATTGGAAAATAAAAACATTTCACAAATACGTTCAAAGTTAAATACCTTTTATTTAAAGCTACAAATGTAACTAATAAATGATTTTGGCTAGATATTTTGTTAACTATCAAAAATCATTAGAAAACTTATCCCCCCCTCCCTAAACCTAACGACATTCAACTAAAATAGGTGGCAATGAGCAAATTTTTACATTCACACTTGGTTCTTTGTACATCTTTTGCCCATTAAAAACCTGCCCATATCTTGTTTCTTTGACAAAGACCATGACAAGGTCTCCCTTAAAACCCTCCTCTTGTTCCTTGGACTCCTATTACACCTTTTGACTAGTTAAACACTTATATAATACTTATATGCATGCAAGTAACACATATATATCAAACACTTAGCTAAAAATCACAAAAATTCCTTCCTTTGTGCCCTTAACACCCCACGGCTCAACCCCTCCCCCCCTTCAAACCAACCATACAAAATTTATATAACCTATTTACATACACTCTCATATCATATCTAAATACTCTAAGTATTTGGAAGCTTGATTAATTAGTTACAAAGTGTTGAAGCAGGAAATCAAGATTGGGTTTTCATTTGGAACTTGGGCTTTTCTAGGTTATAATCTTAGGTTAAAAGCTAAAATGGGGTTTTAGCACTTATTAGTTATCAATCTCATTAATGTTATCTTAAGGCATTATTTTAATTATATGATTTTAAGATTGTGATGTTTATATAGTGAATCACCTTTATGGTATGTTTAACTTGATAACATGGATTTTTATTGAAAATATCAGTTGTATGAGCTTACACACATGTTGTTTGGATGGTAATTACGAAGTTATAAAATGTTACATAGTATTTTACAATCTTAATTAAGCTTAAAAAAGTAGTTATGCAAATTAGGGTTTTTAAAAAATCATCTTGACATGTTCCAAGTAAATGTATGATAAATAACATGTTAATCTTATCTATGAGCTTTTAGTCATGATATATGAACACAAAAATAAAGTCATAATGGAAGTAAAAGACTTGTACTCTTTTAGTAAAGTTATAAAGTGTAAAATATAAAAACAAGGTTAAAAATAGACTTAATAAAGTCACCCAAACTTTCTGTCCCAAAAGTCTGTTTATAAGAAACATACTTAATTTATGTTTTTATAAAATAATGCGACTCATGACGATTCTGAAAAGTTAAGATCTTGTCCAAACGGAATAAATAACGAAAAAGTTTTTGGTTAAAACAAGTTATACGATAAATAAAAGGATTTATAAAAGAATTTTTTTATAAAAATTATTTCAAAACAGCAAGTTTGATTATTTTTAACAATTAATACTTATTTTTGGATTTACACAACTGATAAGAATCGTTTAATTTTTTCAATTAATAACGAACGAGTGATGAATTTCGCCGTGTTTACGAAAATTAATAGCTTTTATTAAAATTATTTTTTAAAAATTACTTTTCATGACAGAAAGTTATAATCTTTTTTAAACCTTATAAATTGATTAGGATTTTCAATAACGAGAACGTCTCGAAGAATCTTTAAAAAAACGGAGCTATAATGAAATAAAAATAAGACATTTACGGGTTTACGAAACATAATACGATTTAAATAAAACTAACGTCTGGATGGGGAACACGTAAATTTACTGTTTCATCAGAGGCTCAAAATATGGAAAATGCTCAACATTATGATATACTGTCTAATACGAAAAAGATGGGCTAAAAACGCAAGAAACTGATTAGAAACGTGGAAAAAGTTATGTCGATTTTACAAAAGTATGTTTATAACGTTTTAATTTTATAAACATGTTTTCACTCAAACATTTAGATGGTGATTGAGCTATATAGAATTATATGTGGTTATCAAAGTACTATATTACTAGGGAGTTTCCATATGAGGCTTTCTTCGGTGGTGGAGTTATCGTCGAGTTGTGGATTTACGATTTTAAAAGTGTCCTAGCTCCTCATACGTCATACATTGACCTTTAATTATGTTTAGGCTCCGTACGATAGTATGATGTGGAATAAACATAGACCTGTATAATGATGTTAGTTAATCGAAATTGTACCTGGTACTTATACGACCTTAAAATAATAGGTTGCATCTGACGATTTGCGTGACGCTTTATCTGTGATATTTGGATTATCTGAACTCAAGGTGAGTTCATAGCCCCACATTTTTACGATTTCAATGATTTATAACTATGGGGTGGAAACATGCTTTGTTTTATAAATTGGATGCAAGTATATTGATTACATGTTTGACTAGTAGCGATAACCAAGTTGTATGAACCCATTATCATGAACTGTCATTGCATAGATGTAAGGTGTTAATTACATTATGGCGAGCGCGCGATTGTTAGGAATTTATCTTTTTGGGGAGGAGTAGGGAAACGACATCCCTGTTCGGCGTGATAGCTAATAACCGGAACGAACGTATATAGCATGTCGAATTGAATTTGGGGATGTTTTCGGGTTAAACATCTAATCGGGCAGAAATTGCAATATATATTATTATTGCAAGAAAGATCGTCGAGCTTCAGTGTCATGAGCTTAGGAAAATGTAATCTGGTTTTGTGATGTCTGCATGTGTTGCATTATCACGGGGAAAGTCTTGCGGTCCTGCATATTATGATTTATCAAACCTATGAATTCACCAACATTATTGTTGACGTTTTAAAGCAATGTTTTTCAGGAGATCAGTAAGCATAAGGTGCCAAGGATACATTGGTGATTTTGTTTTGGGATGTCATGCTAAAGATATGGTTGTATTATGTTTTGGGAAACTCATGTGTTGTGAACCAGTATCTTTGTAATAATAATAAGGAACAAGTTAAAGCTTCGGGCTATTTGTATCAAATATTTGTTAAATCCAATGTATCAGTTTTAAAACGACTTTTTGGTCGTTCTATATATATCTTGTGTTATTGATCTATGAAGTAACACGCCCCGGACCCTTATTCCGCTGCGACCCAATTTGGGGGTGTTACAGATTGGTATCAAGAGCCAAGGTTATAGAGAACCAGGTCAAATGTTTTTGCTGGACTATAACCGTTTTTCAAACATTGCATTCATAAAAAGGGTTTTTATGGGACACTAGTTGTTGCATTAGTTAGTTGGACTAGATGCATTCATAATTGATATACGTGGTTATAATATATTACGTATATTACAATAAGAGCCTTATATAATATACTCATATAAGTTATTTCTGCTAGTCACAGTAGTCATGTCAGCTGATTCCGCTGTTACCTATACTTCTGTTCACTCTGAGGCACGATCTTGGAGTATTCCATCTGAGGATCCTTACGAGGAGGCTGCCCGACAGTTGTTGGAGCAGGCACCACGTTCTCCAGAGTATGTACCTGATCCCATGGAGCTGGAGGATCATGTACCTGTGTACATTCCGGAGCCTGAGCATCCTGAGGATTTAGTGCCAGCTGAGGATGAGGCACCTACACCTCCACTACCACCATTCTTTTTATCTCCACGTATTCGACCCCCACATACTAGAGCAGCCATGAGGCAGATGAGAGCTGCAGCACCATCCACCTATCATTCACTACTCCCATCAGGGACCCCACCATTGTTACCTATACCTCTACCTGCACCATCCACTAGCCGCAGAGCTGATATTCCCGAGGCTGACACACCGCCTCGGAAGAGGCTACTACTTACTACTCCTAGACCTAGTTGTGAGGTTGGAGAGAGTTCTGCTGCTGCTGCTGCGAGACAGCCAGGACCCACTATGGCCCATAGAGTCGATTGCAGTTCTGTAGACACTATGGAGACCAGGATTCGAGATACTGAGAGGAGGATGATGACCGCCTTAGAGATGGTCAACATGAGGGTCAGTTACCAGGTAGATGTTCGCAGTAGAGAGAGTTTGGAGTTTTACTCACGACATCACGATGCCCAGAAGGATCGTGCAGCTGTGAGAGCTAAGATTGAGGTATTGAGGAGAGAGAGACTTGCTTATGAGCAAGAGAGTATGGAGACCCGTCAGGCCTTGGCTAGGTCTGAAGCTTACTGCAGGGCATTAGAGGCACGAGTTACAGTGTTAGAGACTGAGGTGCGTCGCCACGAGTGGCAGCGTCTGGCTGCAGATGATTTTGCTGTTCGGCATATCATGCATACCCAGGCCCTGAAGGCTAGAGCACGCATTGACACATTGGAGGACACTGGTAGCAGTTCCTAGACTTTGGTTATGATTGTAGCTACTATGCAGTCTGTTAAGTTTTTATGGGTTACTCCCAGCTAGCAGACAATATAGATCTTTTGTTTTGAGTAGCTATGCTTCGCCGCAATATAATGAAACATGTTCAGAAATTAGTAATGTTCAATAAAAGTAGTATGGGGGACAGTGAGACGTGTTTTCCAAAATGTATGGGTCTACTATAAACAAATACGTACACATTAATAATATCTTCTGTTGCACTAAGCTCATGACACTGAAGCTCGACATCTATGTATGCAATTTAATGCAAATAAAGGCCCGTGTAGATGTTCAAACCCGTAAACATCCAAATTGCTCCGACATGTATGCATTCGTGTTTTAGACCTCCAAAACTAGTGAGAGCTACTCACCCGAACAGGGATGTCAATCCCAAATAGATCTATTTATACACTCGCGCTTCCTCAACCGGTCCTCCGTCAAGGATTTAACAGTTCATTATAATGGGCAATGGTGGGTTATGTTACTTAGGCATGTAAAATAGAGATGATACCGAAAACACTTGTGTCATTAAAATTAACCCATTGTATTCTGTAAATAGCTTGAGTACTTAAATCCATAAGTAGAAAAGAGTGTGATATAATCAAGTAATGAGTTTGTAAATGAGTATGTTTTTTATATATATATATTATATTTTTTTTTATTAAACAATTTCGTAAAAGTGTATGCAAATGTGATTGACAAAGTATGGAACCAAGTTTGTAATCAACCATGTAATTGAGTTTGTAATGAATTGCAAAATCAAGCATGTAAACCAAGTGTGTAGAATAGTATGTAGAACGTATTGTAAATGAACATGTAAATAATTTGTATTGAGCATGTATTCTCCCTCGAGATTTGTAAAGTAAATGTAAAACAAGTGAAAGAGGGGCTATAAACTCACCGTAAGTGAATGATTGATTATCTAATTCAAATAAGGAAATCGTCTCGGCAATCGAATGCCTACCTAATTATTTATAGGCCGTATGAGTATAATGTATTATATATAAATAAAGCATCACATGTTATATAGTCACACCACCACCTAATAGTTTTTATTAAATCTTTAAAAGTTAAATTAATAATTAACTCGTACTTTGTTAAATAAAAAGTATATGTACTTGTACCTGTGAGAAAAATGTTATTTTTATTTTTTTTTTTTTTTTTTTTTAAAACCCAACAATTTTTTTTTTTTTTTGCATCATTTGTAAAAATATATGATTTAAGTTTTTATTTGTTACATAATGATATTTCATTATTAATTTAATTGTTTTATAAAAGTAAAAATAGTGCGCGTGATTTTAAAACCTCATATCTTTATCGTTTTAACTCCGATTTATACGTTTCTTATGTCCACGACTTCGTATTAAGAAAATCTATCAAAATATCATATCTATAAAAATTAAACCTCTGATGAACAGTAACAATTACTGTTCATAACAGTTCTTAAAAACTGTTTTTATGTAATTAATTATATGTAACTTATAAAATACGTAACTTGTTCATTTTAATTCCGTTTCTCAAGTTTCTTATGTCCTCGGATTCGTCATAAAAATTACTATGTTTATAAAATATTAATTTTTATAAATTAGATCTGAAACAGTAGGTATGTTTATAAAATAACTTTTATAAAATCACTTTTATACATTTAATTTACGTAAACTTTGAAATGTCATATCTTCTTCGAGTTAAATCGTTTGCGGTTTCTTACATGCTTACGATCGTCATGAAATGTATTATTTAAAAAAAATATAAAATAATTTTTCCCAGGTACTGTTTGTACAGTAACTTGAAATTTTTTATAACTTGTTACTTTAACTTGTTTTTATGCGCGTATTAAGAACTTATGTAAATTATCACAAGTACTTCATTTGTATAATTACACATCTTATATATATATTAGTCATCTATATCTATATGTCTATATTGTCAAGGAATAGTCTCCAACATATTTATTTAAGTCATGAACTTTATAATTAAGTAAATAAATCAAAACTTAACAAATAACTATTATAAACTATTCAACACTTGTAAATCTTATTTAAGCATCATGGACATATGGTAGACATTTTTTTATCCTTGATAAAATAATCTTGTGTATGTACATACATGTTTTTACTTTGTAAATTCCAAAAATAAAACCTAGGTGGTGATTAACATAATATAACAAGTATATAATTAAGTAAGAGTGAATGAAATATTCAATCTTTAATTAAGACCTTAAAGTGGTTGTGTTGGATGAAGACACACAAGGTTTAAAACCTCATCCAAGCTTCCAAAATCAAAACCCTAATCAAGAAACCCTAAAATTGTTTCTTGATTAATCCTTGTTAAACCCGAATCCAAGCTTGTTAATACCTTGGGTAACCTTAGATGATCTTAGAATGAATGCTTGTATGCTTGGAATACTTGTAAAAGAAGTTTATAGGAAAACCCTAGCTCTATAATAGTGAGCCGTGGGTTTGGTTATGATTTAGAGAGAGTATTTGTTTGAAAGTTACTAGGAATGGGAGTGTGAGAGTAATTGACATAGGGATCTTGCTAGTTATAGAAAGATGGAAACCTTAAACCACCAAAATGAAACTATGGGATGAAGTGGGTTAAGTACAATGTGTAAGAAGCCTTCTCCTCCTCCCCATCCTAGCTTACGGTTCTTAAAAGGGGGAAAGGACTAGTGACAAGCCAATTTATGGAGATGTGTTAATAAGGTACTAGTGTGTAAGAGTTATCATGTGTAAACTAAGAGTTAGTGGGAGTTTTGTGTTTATTTCTTGTGTAAACACTCTAGGTCCGGTTTTAAGATGACATAGCATGATAAAATGAATTAATTTTTGTGTATTGGGTAAAATGTGGGTATGGTTTGAGTATAGATAGACATTGACGGCTTACGGTATGCATCCGAATGTAATTTATTGCAGAAACGTATAGCGTTTTACGTATCCAACAAAATAAATTTCCAAAAAGTTATAAATTATATTCCATAATAATCATATAATCACTTGTTGATGTAACTGTAATCTTGGGTGGTGTCCGTTTATATTGAACGTTGATTTTAGTTATTAGCGATTGAACTATAAGATATTATTAAAGTAAACGCGCAAAACTCAAAAAATAAATAATGGATTTAATTGAAGTCTAAATGACTAAAAATGAGAAAAAAGGTTACACAGCCTTAAGAGATGGTAAGACATGAGGGTCAGTTCCCAAGTAGTTGGTTCAACAAGTAGAGAGAGTTTGGAAGTTTGATCTCGACATCACGAAGCCCTAAAGTGATCGTGCAGCTGTGAGAGTGAGATTGAAGGTATTGAGAGAGAGTAGACTTTGCTTACGAGCAAGAGAGTATGGGAGACCGTCAAGCCTAGCTAGGTCTGAAGTTATGGCAGGGCTAGTTAGAGGCACGGGTACAGTGTTTAGAGATATGAGGTTGCGTCGCCTACGAGTAGCAGCGTCAGCTGCAAGATGTTTGGCTGTTCAGTCATATTCATGCGGATCCAGGCCCAGGAGGCTGGAGCTCGCGGTGACACATTGGAGCGCCATGGTAGTAGTTCCTAGACTTTGGTGTTATGATTGTAGCTACTATGCAGCCTGTTAAGTTTTTATGGGTTACTCCCAGCTAGCAGGCGGTATAGATCTTTTGTTTTGGTTACGCGATCTTGTATAGTTCTTTTTATTTCTGATTAGCTTACTGTATAGCTAATTAAGTATTACGGGTAACTCCAGGCTAGTAGGCTCTAGGTTGATTTTCAATTTGGTAACCTAGCGATAGGGAATCATTGTGTACCAAACAGATCATGTATATTTCCAGATTATATATGGAATGGATGTATTATGTTATGTCGATCTTGTGTTGGTTGATGTTTCACTGTGTGATGTGATCTTATTTTATTTATAATGCATATGTTATGTCACGTTATGATTATATTGAAATCTAACAAGTATTGTATTTTCATGTGATTGAAGAAAATGGCACCAAAACGAACCACAAGGTCAACACCAGTCACACCAGCCCCAACAGCAACCACCACAACTGTCTTGTGATGGCTTGCTATATTGAACAGCAAGCTCACGTAAATCAGCCAGGCCGAAAAATTATAGTCTCATCAACTAGTCTTAGAACTCCTCAACTTTGGAATTATGTTTGGGGGGGGGGGGTGGCGCCCTTCCTCCAAAGAGACGAAGACTATGGAGAGAACACACGCTATACCTTAGTATTGTAAATGACTATTTCTCTGATACACTAGGACAAAGATTTTTGCAAATAAAACCGAAGCCCTAAGAAGAATTTGAAATATTAGACAAAAAGATCTAAAACAAATTAGGATAGTTCTATTATATCAATTAGAACGATCATGTCGGAATTGATAATGAATACAATTTGGAAAATATTGTGATTTAAATAGGATATCTCATAATTTTTCCGCTCCTCGTACTCCACAATCAAATGGGGTAGTAGAAAGAAAAAATCGCACTTTACAAGAAATGAGTAGAACCATGTTAAATGAACAATCCATTCCCCAAAAATTTTTGGTGCAATGCGGTCGATACAAATCAACTTATATAATTAACTAGAGTTTCTAATAGACGATTTTAGGAAAAACTCCATACGAGTAGTTGAGAGGTGGAAACCAAAACCTAACTATTTTAGAGTATTCAGAAGTAATAATGTTTTATTCTAATACAAGAGATACCTCACCAAGTTGACCACCCAAGTCTTACGAAAGGTGTTTTCAAGGATATTCACAAAATAGTAAAGCATACATAATACTTAACAAACAAACAATGAAAGTGAAGAGTCCATTGAATGGTAAACTTTCGATGAACTATCCACCTCTCACCTAAAACACCACCATTAGAAGATGATGAATTAGTCGAAGAAGAATCTATTGAGGTTAGTAAAACAAAACCCATATGCAATGATCTTGAAGACATTTCATTAGAATATAATCAAATTGCAAATATTAAAGAATCTAAAAGTCATCCCCTAGAAAATGTTTATTGGTAATCTAATCAAATAACTCTTAGGTCGCAAGCTCATGACAAAAAGCAATTCTTTGCTTTATTTCAACAATAGAACCTAAAAATATAAATGAAGCATTAAAAGATGAAAATTAGGTAATGGCCATGCAAGAGGAACTAAACCAATTTAAAACAAATGATGTTTGGGAATTAGTCCTAAATCCCATGGATATGACCATTATAGGAACAAAATGGGTATATAGAAATAAACTCGATGAAAATGGGGTCGTAACTAGAAACAAAGCTAGGTTGGTAGCCCAAGGTTATAATCAACAAGAAGGAATTGATTATGATGAAACATATGCACCCGTAGCTAGACTAGAGTCCATAAGAATACTTTTAGCTTCTGATTGCACACTAGATTTTAAGTTATACCAATGATGTAAAGAAGAGCATTCCTTAACGGTTTTATCATGAGGAGGTTTACGGGCACAACTCCGAGATTCAATTGACTTCGCAAAACCTAAATAATGACTATAAACTTAAGAAAGCTCTTTATGGTCTAAAACAAGCCCCAAAAGCTTGGTACGATCGATTAAAAGCCTTTCTTATTAAACATAATTATTTCCATGGGAATGGTAGATAACACTCTCTTCACTAAAAAGAAAGACTCCAACATTATAATTGTCCAAGATATCTGTTAATGATCATTATATTCGGATCTACCCTTGTCCAGAAAGTGAGATGACTTTGCCAAGAATCACGCATGAGAGTTTGAAGATGAGTATGATGGAGGAAACTAAACTTTTTTTTTCTTAGGATTACAAATAAAACAATTAGATGATGGAATATTTTTTAATCAATCAAAATATATTAAGGAAATGCTTAAGAAATTTGGACTAGAAGACTCTAAGCCAATAAAAACCCCTATGTCTACGGAAACCAAACTCACGAGAGACGAAGAAGGTGAGTCCGTAGATAATACCAAATATAGAGGCATGATAGGTAGTTTATTATACTTAACGGCAAGTAGACCCGATATCATGTTTAGTGTTTGCCTTTGTGCACGCTTTCAAGAGGATCCCAAAACCTCTCACCTAGAAGCGGTTAAACGTATCTTCCGATACATTAAAGGCACTACGCATTTAGGATTATGGTATCCTAAGGGATCCGGCATAGAAACAATAGTGTATGCGGATTCGGATCATGCGGGAGATTACGTAGATCGCAAGAGCACTAGTGGTGTTTGCACGTTTATGGGATGTTGTCTAACATCTTGGTTTTCGAAGAAGCAAACCGCTCTTGCCATCTCCACAACCGAAGCGGAATATGTAAGCGCCGGAAAGGCATGTCAACAAGCCCTATGGATGAAACAAGCTCTCGTAGACTATGGCGTTAGGTTAGATGACATTCCAATAATGTGTGATAACAAAGGGGCTATAGACTTAAGTAAGAATCCCGTTTAACACTCACAAACAAAACACATTAAAATTCGTCATCACTTCCTTTGCAATAATGTTCAAAAAGGGAATATTTCTATAGAAAAGGACTCATCAGAAGAAAACATAGCCGATATTCTAACAAAACCACTTAAACGTGAGCCATTTAACTACTTACGTCTAGGTCTAGGAATGATGGAACAAATTGATTAAGTTTTCGGCATAATAAAGAAATGATAATCATCAATAAACTGTTTGTTAAAAATCTGAGAAGAATTTTCTCAACAGGTGGCGGCCCCCTTAATTCATAAAGGGCGACCCCCTTAATTTTAAGGGGACCACCCAGACTTTAAGGGGACCACCCACCTGACTGACAAATTTTTTTTCTTCTGTGTCTAGGTTTCTATTTTACACAAAAATACAAGATTGGGAAAAGTCTATAAGCAAACTTTTACAAATTCTTCTATCTAAATGCATATCTAATTATACAATAGTCCCAATCTATTATTTTAAAAAGTCTTTCTCACAACTAGGAGCACATGAAAATCAATTTTCATATATTGTTGAGATATGCTAAAAACATTTTTCACATATGCATAATGTTCTCTTACTTGTTGTAACGAGTATATAATCTAATATATATTTTCGACAACCTTGGTTGAGCAAAATTAAATCAAGGAGCATTTGGATTATTTTTTAGGATTTACATGTCTTAGTGTCGAAATAATCGCTACTTTACATTTTTCGCACTTAGGCACACACTAGTATTTGCACAAAAGTTTGGTTTGTTTTTTTTAACTTAACCCTCTTGTCAAGAAAAATTATTTGTGCATTATATCTAGTTGCTATTTTATATGCTCTTCACTCTGTCTTACTTATTCTATTATGAGTATATAGTCCAAAATTATGTGAACTAGTTTGTTTTTATCAACATCTTGTCCAAACATATGTAGAATGTTAAATGTTTAATGCTATGTGGCTAAATTTTATTTGCCATAAAAGGATGGTCATTGCTGCGCACATTAACCCCAAATAGAACCTTACCACAAAATTTTGGGGAAAGTATTTTTGGAAAATTAGCGAAATAAGCAGTAGGCGGCCCCCTTAATTCATAACGGGTGGCCCTATATCTTTCTAAGGGGAACCGACCCCTAATTAAGGGAGAGGACCCAGCACTACAAACCGCCCCTTAGCATATGACTCGGGTTTTGTTACAAACAATATCTTTTCTTTTTTTTGACCAAAATACGCCTCTAGACTTAGCTATTGTTTTCCTAATCATCAAACATTTCTTGAAATTTGATATCCTTTAAATGTTTATTTTTCCGAATTTTAAACCTTTTCGACCTCTAATAAATACATCTCAACCATCATATCACATCATCCCTCACCAATGTATGATCTCCTACAACACAATCCAAACCATCATGGGTACGCCAAATGAGTGTGAAACCCATTTGGAGGATGAAACCAAACTCTTATGCATACACATACAATGTGCTCAATGCAAAATTCAATACACCAATGCCAAAATAATCACCAAAATATCCTCATCATGAAAAAATCACCCCAATAAAGTACTTACCAAGTCCTCTGATATCAAGGACACTACCACATCACCTACAAGTTATCTTACATCCTTCATTTCCCTTCCATATTCAACCATCAATTTACTGTTAGCTCACACTCATTGCTCCTCTCAAAGTTTGACAAACAAACTTCCCTTTACATTGAGGACACTCCCACATCAAGACAATGTCTGTCTTCACTTCCATCCACTTCCCATCTCACCCAATCACCTCACATGTTGCTCACACTCAAGCTCCACCTCAAAGTGACAACAAATACTCATCACCACACCACCTCTATCTCAAAGTAGAGAAAGCCCTAGTTGATGACATTAATCAATACAAGACACTCCTATCAACCTCTTAGTCCAGCATTCTCTTCAACAACAGAAACAATACTATCCCTTATCAACCTTACTCTCCAAACCTACCACACACCCTCTACATTAACCAAGTTGAAACCTTATCTATGTTAGGTATTGCCCTTTGTTGCATCGCTAGTACCAAAAAATAATTCTTTGTTTAAGATGGATATCAATTGGATTGAATTTCTCTTCACTCGGACCCATCCACCACCTAGAGTTCAACAAGAGTTTATCTCATCACACGCATTCCGCTCCAACTCTCCAACATATAATCTCGTAGTTCTGCTACCAAATAAATCGCAACCACCCTTTTATTGGTAGTAAGCAAAGTAAAATTCTCTCCTATGGCTATCTTAGATTTTTTCTGTTTATGTATTAAATGCCTCTCAAGCCGATATTTGTTTTTTTATGAATGTTGTGTGTTGATTCTTTCTTTTTTCTTTTGCGTTCACACACATTGTCCTAACATGATGAAGTATCTTTTGCTTTGATGTTTGCTCTTGCACTTGTGTCATATTTTTCCGTACCTTCTTGCTACGTGTTAGAAATGTTTGTATTCTTCTAACTCATTTATTGTAGCAAAGAAATCCTAGCTCGATTCCTTCGGTGCCATCGAAGGACGAGGGGAACACACATCAAGGTGGGCCGCATTTATTCTGTTGATTTTTTAACTAGCATCCTCGACTAAGATGCCTTTTTGATTCTACAAAAAGGGGGAGAAATGACATGAACTCACTCATACTTGTTTACTAAAAATAATATTACATTTAATGAGTCTTAAAAATTTATAATCATCAAAAGAGGAGAGATTGTTGATAAAAATATAATGCCTAAAAACAATTCTAATATTTTTCACTCATCTTATACGTTTTGATAATCACAAAATTATAAAAACGTTCAATGTTAAATTAAACGAAACAAAGGGTAGTAGTAAATTTTCATTTCAAAAACTTATTATCACTTCAAAGTTATGAATAAAAGTAATGACTTAATGCGTTTTTATGATCAAAAGTGAATATTTTTATTCAACCTAACACTGTTTATAAATGTTGTAAACATTTTTGTAAACATTACAAAAATATTTTCTACAATTAAAGAAATGTTTATTTAAAATAAACATTTTGAATTTAATATTTGCTCGGACTAAAACGGCTAGAAGTTCCAAAAATATTCTCCCTAAAAAATAGGACAAAAAAATTTAGCATGGGAGCGACACTCAGTCTTTTCTATGGGTAGTCAAGAAGGGCAGGTCTCCACTAAATACAAGGGCGGCCCCCTTAATTTTAAGGGGAACCGGGTCCACACTCTATTTACAGGGGTCCGTCCCATCCTAGTTTATAGGGGACCGCCTATAGACTGTACGCTCTCTCCAGTTTGTCCTATAATATCTGGACTTTTCCCCTACTATTTTCTCTAGCTTTTGCACTCATTCTTGCACTGCTCAATTCAGCCCAATATCCTCTCCTAAATCCTTTGGCGTCGTTTAATCATAAAAGCTGTTTCTAAGTGATCCAAGCTTAATTCCTCAAGTGCAAGGTGAATATATACTTCATCATCAAGTGTGAAGACAGTATTCTAACCTTAGTGGTCATTGCACAACTCCTTGTCTGTATCATATCTAACTATATTTTGCTTAAATCATTGTAATCTTGTATTTGTGTGTAGTAGATTAGATCTTGGCGATCTTTGTAAGTATAGTTAGATCGTGTTGATCCTTACCAGAGTGGTGATACGATGCTTGTGATATAAGTAGTTGTGGTGAAGTGAAGTCTTGAAGTTGTTAGAAAGTCTTGATAGTTGTTAAGAGGAGTAGAAGTTGTGAAGTCGTGAAAAGTAGTGAGTGTGTTGTGATAGATTGGTTCTAGCTATGTTGAACTCGAAATTTAGCTTTGTGTCGTAAATCAGTGTGAAGCACGTTGTCGTACGTTTTCTCCGCCATAAGCAGCTTGTTGACATAGTGAAGAAACGCTCGAGTTTGGTGCTTCGGATAGGGGCAGTGGAGCTAGAGTCGAGAGGTGCTTGTTACCAGAACCACTACAAAATCCTCGCGTTTATATTAGTTGTTCAAACGCTGTGGTTTAATTGTTCTTATCTTATCTAATTGTCTTGCATTATTTTCTCTCATACTATCCTTATTATATTGGTTTAGATAAGTCATATTGTTTATATGCGCAAGTGTTGAATTACAACTAAAGTTGATCTAGAACTTTTACAAAACACTTTAAACCTTAAATTAAAAAAAAAGCTGCGATACAGCTATTTCAACAACCTTTTTAGTTTTCCACACAACGTATCGAGCCAAATTCCAGACCCTATAAATAGAAACCGTATAAAAATAAATATCGGAGTTTTTCGTGTGTTTGATCATAATTTTTTGTACCCTTACCACAAAAGTCGATTTTCAGAAACAGAAGCACAGCAAGAGGTCAAGCAACAGCTATCAAATTCCATAGGAAACACTTTGTAATTGTCCTATACTCTTAGTAACTTTGTTCCGATTTTTGGCATCATTCATTTAACTAGGTTAGTTGGCCTTGGTTGGATTATTACTTTCATATTGATATGATAATTGAGGGCTAGTACTCCTAGGGTATTAGCCATTATTATGAAGGATTTGAATGTTTGTTTGATGTATTCTGAATTGCTTATTTATCGTTGATTGCTTGTTTATGTTTATCTAATTACTATACCTTTGTTTACGTGCCTTTTGTACCATGCGCCTCATCATTCAACTAGATTAGTGCGGATAGACGACACGTTCAGCTAGATGATCGCCGGAATAAACTCTTTCATTTATTATTTTTATATCATAGCCAATAGGATCACAAATCTAATGATCTATCTTCTGCCGTGTAGATTAGTGAGTTAGTTTTTTTGGACGGGCAAGTGACCCTAGGGTATCAATCGAAGTAGTTTCTTAATCAATTGTAACAGACTTGTTATGAGGTTATTACTCAGTATATAAATTGCCAATAAGGTAAGTGAGTAAAGTCTGATATGAGCTAGGTTTAACAAGATCACTATTTGCTTTAATCCCTAAGATAGATTATAATCAGAAAATAGGATGCTTTATGCGGATGCGTTTAATTGTGACAAAAGTTACTACGTGTCTAGGGTCTTAGGAAGAAGAACGCTAAAGTCTTAAGAAAAATATGCCGCCTCAAGACTTAGTATATTCGATTGCACTAAAAAAACAAAACAACATTCTAATGGACTAATCATGTTTAATACAGTTTTCTATATACTCTGGCTAGACCACTCTTCTATCTTTTGTGCTATTGCCGTCGTGATGTTTATGTTAATTAGTTCTAAGTCACACAAACCTATGCCAGTCTTAGGCTGAAAACCCCCTCTGATCCGTTAAGATTACGATTAACAATCAGGCTTTAGCCATAGGTTTAACATAGAATAGAATTAACATAGTTTAAATTAACTTAGTTTAGTTAACCAAAATATTCTCGCTCTTAGTGATCGACACGCCTAGAGACTTACCACATGAATCAATTTGACGGGACTGCAATCTGGTCTCTTGGTTACGTGTTGTTTTTAGGTAAAGTCCGGCAAAATATAACATATAAAACTATGAACTATGATAAAATACAACCTACTCTGACGACACTATCAAGTTTTTGACGCCGTTGCCGGGGAGTGAAATTTTAATCTTGAATTTTATTTAATATTTTGGTTTTTAACATTAGATTAGATCTAACCCCTAGGATTAGTGTAACTTAGATTAATTAGCATAATTTAGATTAGTATAAAATTTTGTAAAATTCTGTATATTTATGTATTGCTTGTTATTAATTGTCTTATTTGCATCGTTGTGTGTGTTTTTTTAATTGTGTTCCTTATACACCTATATTTGGCTTCGATAATCGATGCGCGTATTATTCTATTGGATCACAGGCTTCTAACTTTCTTTGCCAATAAGCGTTTATCCATTCAAAAGATTGATACCAGTGTATTCAAATCTATTGAATCGGCGTATGTGATCGGTCTGATAGCATTCTAATAGTAGTTGATTCTTCGTGATTTGATTCTGGTGCTCGAATTTTCTGTTATTACTTCTTGTTTGAACAAATCCTGCAGAGTTTTTATATCATTGTTTCAGAACGTTAACTAATCACAGAATTTTGACTGAGGAAGAGTATACAACAAGAATTTATGATGAAACTAATTTTAAAAGAATGCATGCGCAAATTTACTCCGAAAGCCAAGATATAGGAGTTCTTTGTACATCCTAAAGAACGCTAAATTAATCATCGTTGTTCATCTTTGAATTATTGAAACGCTTTTGGCCAGCTCCTTATCAGCAGACGGACACTTTTGATGGACCACGGTTTCTATTGCACCATTATGCATAACCACGAAAATGTTGTATGGATTGAATGATTGCCACGGCTGGTCTGCGCGAGGCAACAATTTCCAGGAGCCCACCTATCTGCTCGCGTAAAACCCTAGGCTCTCTGATCAGGACAAATACCCTGGCTCATGATTATATTTAAAACCTTTCATCTATGACTTGTCAGACTCCACGCCCGATATGTGGATCGCGGATGGACATCAACTTAAGCCACTGACAACAAAAAAACCCCCCCCCCAAAAAAAAACTACCCGCACAAAAAGACAGCACCATTTTTTCCTCTCTTCACTGGCTGTTGTGCAAGACAATGATGGAATAAGTATGAGGGTAGATGAGAAAATTACCCTAGAAGGAAGCAGCTAGTTGAATTCTTTTTTCTGTGAAATTCTATCCCAATAATCCCACGTTGGTGAAGATGAAATGTTGGACGAAAGGGGATAACTGGGGGAATTGATCCATTGAATTCATATCCCGACGTGGAATTTGACATTTGAAAAACCAATATGAGGGTAGTATAGAAGAATCAAAATAAGTATTACTCCATTCCTGGATGAATGGAAGATTGACATAAAAGGACGACAGGATGGTCATCGTTTTTAAGCGATAAAGAATAGGAGAATTGACTTATGGAAAAATCTGATGTAATCATACTACTAAACTCATTCTTTAAGCCTTATTCGAAAGCTCGAGAAAAGAATGACATTCAAAAAGAGGATGAACAGAGACACCCGAAGCGTGAAGGCAACAAGAACTATTTAGAAATTAATAATGAGCAACCTAAAAAAAGGGTGTGCAAAGCCGAGAAGTTTGAAGCTGTAAAATATTCACTAGGACCTAACGAAGAATACATTACTATAAAAAGATGTGCTTAGGAAAGGAATGAAGATAGTGTGTCTCAAATCTACCAAGAAATTTTTTGGAAAAAGGATAACGGATGAATGGTGACGAGCACCGAGTGAAAGAAGCTGAAGAAAAAGTCTAACTTAAAGACTAGCTGAAAGAAAAGTACTTCCCAGGAGACAACCCAGATTGTTTTTATTTATTCTTATCGAGTATGTCTTCCAAGACATCAATACATACCATACGGCGTATTGAATTTCTGGACGTTATCAGTCCTTTATTTTTCTGCATTTAAAGCTTTATTTTCAAATCTGTCTATACGGCGTATTCATGCACATGATACACCGTATTTGGCAGCCTGACTCGTATTGATACTTTTTACATGACTCTCTATACGGCGTATCCAAGATTTTGGATACGACGTATTAACTGCCTGTACAGTTTATTGTTTTTATTATTTATTAACCGTAAGATACCCGAGATATGATTTTGCATGTTTTTTCTATATTTTGCAGAGGACCTCGCTGGAAAAGAAATCGACAAAGTTGGTGAAGTATCGATCATTTGGAATCCTGTGTGTGTTGTAGTCACTGTGTGTGGATTCAGGACGCATTTACAACAACGATTTTGTCAAACAAACTCAACTTGGACGAATCTTCGAGCAAAAACATCAGGGAGTTTATTATTCTATATCTTTATAATTTTCCCTGTGATTTTAACTATTTTTTCTATACAACGAGGATGTTGCATAATTAAAGTGGGGGGATGGGAATTAGAACGTTTAAAATGCTTAAATTATGTTTAAATTTAAAATCTTTTCAAGCATATTTTTGTGAAATTACTAGTTACATAACCTGCACACATAACCCTTATTAGATATTTTGAGGATTCATCCTTATCCGTTTCCAAATGTTTACCCAAATCCTACAAAAATATGAGCGTGCCGGTGATGTTGTAAGACTTTGAACTGAACTTGGTTGCCTATTTGGAGTCCACAAATAATGGACTATGAGTTTAGATGGAGTTTAATGTAACATTGTTTATTGGTAAATTTTTAGGATTACACCCAAAAAGCCTTTATATGTTGTTTTATTAAATAATTACACTGGTTAGTTAACCCCCGCATAAACCGTTTGTTTACTCTCATTTTAAGAGTAAGATACCCCTAGAAAAATATGTAGATCGAATCCTTTAGGATAACACCAACTATTTGTTTCGTTACACCTTTACACCTTAGCCTACCATGCTAGATTAAGTCCATTTATCAGTTGCTAGTTGCTTAAAATGTAAAGTATGCATTTCCTGTGTCTTGTGACATTTTCTATCTCTGGTATAGTTGGGAAATTTGCACATTGCAATGGAAATGTAAAAAGTATTCAAAAATCATGTATTTTTACTACCATCACAATTATTGGTACGTCCGAAGAATGAAGAATCATGGAAGAAATTATCCGGAGTTATAATGATCGTGAAGATGGTGAAATTACACCGAGATTCGTAGTATAGTTAAAAAAAATCAAAAAAATTAGAAAAAATTCCAATACAAAAAAAGAGGAGGAAAGTTTGAAGATAGTCGGTTCGTTAAAGCTTAAACCGATGTAATTATTTGAAGGATCGGTTATTCGATGATGAGTGGTTATAAATCAACGATGTAAAGTTTTTTATAAAGTGGTAGATATCGCCACTTGTCTTTATAAAAGTATGTAAAGTATGAGATGATTGGGAGTTGACCGTTACCGAAACACCAACTAAGGTTGTTGTTTTTTATCTATGATCAAGACGTTTTGTATATAGTTGTGTCTTTATCATGTTAACGGTCAGAAAAAATCATCTAGAAACTTGTGCCTTATCTGTTTAGACTTAATCTATTTGTTTTGTGAATTTTTATTTATCAATAATTTATTTCCTTTCCCTAACATTAGACATTGGGTGATGTTTTCTCGAATGAGAGGATCTGTGATTCGAAGCATGCATGTACCTAATATTCCATCGTTACGGTAATGTATGTGTGATTCAACTGCCTTGTTGGTTTTATTGATTTTTGGTGAAAGTTGGAAATGTTAGAAGATCACACCCCATATATCATCTTCATCGCAGTAACCGTTGGTTTAACTCGAATGAGGTTGTGATCGAACATACGCAGGTCTATTCCGATCGTTACGGCCATTTGTAATGTGTGATTAAGCTGCATCATTGTTGGTGTGGTACTTTTGGTGAAAGATTGTTAAAATGATCAACCCTAATCCTTCAAAATAAAAACCCAATTTGCCTTTATAAACTTGTTACTCCTTAGCTCTAGTGGTGGAGATATGTATCCTTGCCAAGCCTATGATAGAATACACGTCCACGAGGATGATTATCCGAGCTCATAGAGCGAATTAGTTACATGTTACACATAGATTTGGTGCGAGAAAAAAATTTTTTGAGTGTTTCATTCTTCTTATTTCGTGAGGTGTTTGGTTGTTGTACATGTAATTAATCAAATAATATGCCTTACAGGAAGAAAAACACCCTTAGGAGTATCATTTTCATAAATTCTAAGGCTTCTTGAGGACAAGTAGGATTCGAGTTGGGACATTTGATAACATCAATTAAACTCACTTTTATAGCTTTATTTATCCCATGTAGATAACCTATTTTTGTTGATTATTGCAAGATATTGATTACTTAATCGATCTGTAGTTGAGAATGTAGTAAATTGTGGTTTGTACTTGGTGAAGATGGGAGCAAAAAGGACACGCATTCTAGTGCTTATCGAAATATTAATAGAAGATTACTGTTTCCTGAACATCCTATACGCCGGATCATCAAGGAAGATACATCATATTTTGTGCTTGCAATTACTACAGAAACACGAAGATTGATTTCATACACAATACGTCGTACCAGAAGTAGTCTATTGCCGTATTTAATCTTTAAAGTAATATAACAATATTCTTTGAAGATAATTGAACGTAGGTCCCTCTTCCAAGAATCCCTATGATAAGCAGCGATATCAAGTCTTCGATACGCCCGTATTGACCAGTAATTCACTGACCCTTATAAATAGAAAACTAAAAACGGGTTTTTTGGTGCTTGCTTGATCATATTTTTGAGACCTGTACAAACCAAAAGTTGATTTTCAGAGACAAGAAGAGGCAGGAAACAGGTCAAGCAAAGCAATTAATTCCATAGGAAACACTTTTGTAATCTTCCTCTATACTCTAGTAATTGTTTGTTTTTTTTGATATCATTCGTTAAACTCGGTTTGTTTGCCTTAGTGTAGATGGATTTTACTACTTGTATTGTTTATGACGATTCGAGGGCTAATACCCTTGGGTATCCTAGCCTTGAAATTATTATGAGATTTGAATGTTTTGGTTTGTTTATTCTTGACATGCTTTATTTATCGCTGATTGGCTTGGTTTCTGTTTATCAATTTATACTGTTAATTTTGCATTTCTGTATGGCCCTATCATTCAACGCGATTAGTGATACCGGAACACGTTAAGCTAGATGATGGGATGGCTACTCCACATTACTAGTGATTTATATTTCTAGACCCAATATGATCACAAATATAAGACCTATCTGCGCCTTTAGATTAGTGAGCTTAGTTGGGACGGCAAGGTGGACCCTTCGGGATTAACGAGTATGTTCTTAATCAATTGGTAAAGACTTGTTCCGTGGATTACTAGTATATAAATTGCCATTAAGCAGTAAGTAAGTAAGTCTCCTATGTGCTAGGGTTTAACATGATCACCATGCTTTATCTCTAAGAGTATATTATAATTCAGCACCAATAGGGATGTTTATGCGGATGCGTTTAATTTTGCAGATGTTCCTACGTGTCAGGTCTAAGAATAAGTAACGTCTAAGTCTTAAGATTGATAATGCCGCATTCAGGTTGGGTTAAGTTAATTTCATTGCACTAAATAAACAAACCAACATTTAATTTGGCACTAATCACATGATTAATACAGATTTTCTTATATTTGGGTACCAGCTATGCTTGTCTATCTTTTGTCTATCTTTTGTCTGTTTGCTTGTGTGTGTTATTGTGTCTTAAGTAGATCTAAGTCACCACAAACCTGTGCCAGTCTCTCAGGCTGAAAACCCCCCTTTATCCGTTAGAATTAGGATTAACATAGGTTTAGCATAGGTTTAACATAGAATAGAATTAACATAGTTTAAATTAACTTAGTTTAGTTAACCAAAATATTAATAAAATAAAAGATTAGTTCTCGCTCTTAGTGATCGACACCCTACTTACCACGAAACTCCATCTGACCGGGTACACTGCCCGTTAAAGTGTTGTTTTAGGTAAAGTCGGCAAAATATAAATTTAAAACTTGAACTATCATAAAATACACCTACACGACGACACATCAAGTTTTTGGCGCCATTGTCGGGAAGTGAAAATTTAATCTTGATTTTTATTTGATATTTTGGTTATAAGCATTAGATTAGATCTAACCTCTAGGATTAGTGTAATTTAGATTAATTAGTGTAATTTAGATTAGTGTAAAATTTTGTAAAATTCTGTATATTTGTGTATTTGTTTATTAGTTTGTTTGTTTGCTTTAATTGTTTTCTATACACTGTTCTGGTCGATAACTCGATACGGCGTATCCACTTCCATTTGATACGACCTATCCAACTTTCTTTGCCAATACAGCGTATCCATTCAATAAATTGATACATCATATTCAAATCAATTGAATACGGCGTATTGATCGTCTGATACAGTAATAGTAGCTGATTCTTCGTCTTTGATTTTGGTGCTTGATTTTCTGTATTACTTTCTTTTTCGAACAAATCATGCAGATATTTTTATCATTGTTCAGAACGTACTAATCACGGAATTTTGACTGAGGAAGATACAACAAGAATTATGACTGAACTAATTTTAAAAGAATGCATGGAAAAAACTCAAGCAGAATCGAGTCTTGCTAAACCAAATACCAACGATGTTATGAATATTAAACTTAGCAAGGAATTTTTGATGGAGTTACAAAGCAATGCATACCACGGAATGTTTGATGAAGATGTGTTCGACCACATTGCTAAGGTTCTTGAAATACTTGATTTAATAAAATTCCTTATGTAGACTCCCATCAAATACGCATGAAGGTTTTTCCTCTCTTACTGGCTGATGATGCAAGACAATGGTGGATAAATGAGAAGGATGGGAAAATCACCACTTAGGAAGAAGAGCTAGTTGAATTTTTTCCTGTAAATTCTATCCCGAATCCCACGATGGTGAAGATGAAATATACGGTGATTTCATGCACATGATACGGTGTATTTGGCAGACTGGCTCGTATTGATACTTTTTACACGACTCTCTATACGGCGTATCCAAGATTTTGCATACGACGTATTGACTGCCTGTACAGTTTATTGTTTTTATTATTTATTAACCGTAGGATACCCGAGATAGGATTTTGCATGTTTTTCCTAGATTTTGCAGAGGACCTCGCTGGAAAAGAAATCGAAAAAGTTGGTGAAGTATCGATCATCTGGAATCCTGTGTGTGTTGTAGTCATGCTGGAATTCAGACGCATTTACAACACACATTCTTGCTCAAAAACTCAACTTGGAGAATATACCGAGCAAAACATCAGGGGAGTTTCTCGTTCTAATTCTTTAAATTTCCCCTTTTTAATGTTTTATCTATACAACGAGGATGTTGTATAATTTAAGTGGGGGGATGGGAATTAGAACGTTACTTGTCCTATTTTTCACATTAAAATGCTTAAATTATGCTTAAATTTAAAATCTTTTCAAGCATACTTTTGTGAAATTACTAGTTACATAACCTGCACACATAACCCTTATTAGATATTGTGAGGATTCAGCCTTATCCGTTTCCAAATGTTTACCCAAACCCCACAAAAATATGAGCGTGCCGGTGATGTTGTAGACTTTAGAACTTGATTTGGTATATCTATTCGAGACCACAATAATCAGTACTATGGAATTAGATGGAGTAACTTGTTTAAATTGGTAAATTTTTAAGATTACACCCAAAAAACCTTTATATGTTGTTTTATTAAATAACTACACTGGTTAGTTAACCCCCGCATAAACCATTTGTTTACTCTCATTTTAAGAGTAAGATACCCCTAGAAAAACATGTAGATCGAATCCTTTAGGATAACACCAACTATTTGTTTCGTTACACCTTTACACCTTAGCCCACCCTGATAGATTAAGTCTATTTATCAGTTGCTAGTTGCTTAAA
>BQNB010053135.1:0-40162 GCA_026074375.1 Tanacetum coccineum
ATCCTTCTTCGTATGGGAAGTAGGCAAGATAAATGCCGAGTGCTATCGCGGTCGCCATCGCCAAGATCGTGATGATGTGCAACATTTTTGAGGATTGGATAATAGAAAATGTAAGTGAAAGATTAAGTGTTGTATGGAGAAATGGAGAAGAAAAATTTTGTATAAAAAGGAGGAAAGTAACCGTTGGGGGTTACTGTTCGGTTAATGTTCACCGACCGTTAGGGCACTGTTCACATATAAAAAAAACAAATAATAATAATAATTATCTACACCTCTTCATCAACATTATTCCGGAAGAAATACCCGCATTTTTTTCTCCGAACCCGTACCTTCCTCAAGTGCCGCAACTTGAGCCTTGAGGACAAGGCTCTTTTAACCGGAGGAGACTGTAACATTTCGTATCTTCATGTCATTTTCGACGTCATCTATTTTACGAGTTATTTTTTTTCTCGTACGCGTTCGCTTTTAATATTAAGTATCAGGTTAAATCGCGTAAGCTAAAAATTTTCACTTAGCGAAATAAAACAAGAAAAATATGATTTTTATACACTATTTCCTGACATGAATAGTGTTGGTTCGTTTTTAATAAAACTTTTGGCAAAACATTTTTAGAATCATTTATATAATATTTATATGAGTTTTAAATTTATAAATATTATTTTACGAGACGATTGACCCAATTAAACGATAACATTTTACCAAGGAATAGAAACATAATTTTTTATTTTTTTGAAAGTAATAATGCAACTCTTTATATTTATATTTAATGATTCGTAAAACGTTTATGTTTCGCGATAAATAAAAATTTAGGCATACCCGAAGCACCAAAACTTTTCTACCTTAACAACAAAATACTCATTTTTATTTTCCAATGATCAAAGTTGTAGTAATCAACTTTTTATATTTTATTTTTGTCGGTTACGTAAAACGTTTACGTTTCGCGATAAATTACGTTTAGGCATACCCGGAAGCACCAAAACTTTTCTACGCTTCAACAAATACCAACAAGTGTACCCAATACCCAAAATTAACATAATATCTACTTATATACACTTATATGGCCGGATACATAAATAGAAAGCCAAAAAAAAATATCTAGACAACAAACACATCTCCTAAAAACCATGGAATGTTTCCTAGCTTTTTCCAACCAAGAAACCAATGTTCCTTGTTTTACTCCTTGTGTTCTTTACTTGTCTAGGGACTATATAAGGACTTAGCTAGCACAATACACACACACTCTTTATTGTTAAGGTTTAAAATCACACAAACTCTCTCCCTCCCCTCCTCTTTGCTACGGCAACCCTCAAACACCAAGCAAAACCATACCAAGTTTTATATAACACATTTACATACATCCCTACTATATATCTAAGATGTCCTAAGAAGATTTGAAGGCTTGGATAGGTCTTTACAAGTGTTAATCAAGTTATTCCAAGATTAGGGTTTAGGAAATCAAGATCTTGCAAGCTTGGGTTTACAATCTAAACAAGGGTTTAGATTGTATTGGTTATCATATTTCATCATACTAAGGTTATCTAAAACCCTCTATGTCTTTACATTTATCATTTTATGTATATATATGTTCTATGTAGTAAAATCACCATTATGATGTTTTTAAACATATAAAACATATTTCTACTTGTGATTATAATTTTGTACACTTATTCATGTGTCATGTGGATATATATATCATGGAAAAATGGATACATAAGTATGGTAACATGTTGATTTAAGCATATAATGTATATGTACAAATTAGGGTTTCTAAATCTTACTTATTAAGTTAGATGTGAAAAGTATTACAAGAACTTGTGCTCTTGATACTATGGCCTTGTGGACACTAAATGGACTATATTATATCTATGACATATGCTATATATGATAATAAAGATTTATGGAAAGTAAACAAGTTGAAATGTACCTAAAACTAGTTATGTAAACAAGTATATCTATGGATTCTAAAGGGACTGTTTTGGTCTGAATTTTGACACAGCCATATTATGATTTATAAAGATAGAACACCTTGTGATGATTCCGAGCATATAAAGAACTTAAAAAACCGATTTATAACGAAAAAGATACGGCTAATATACGTTTACGTTAATAAACGGAGTCGTAAAACAATTTTTATAAAAACTTGTTATAAAAATTGTTCAAACAGAAAGTTGACTATTTTTAATATATTGTACACATTTTTAGAATTCCAAAATGATAAGAATCGTAATTTAACAATTAAAAACGAACAAGTTATGAATTACGCGAGTTTATATACTTAAATACTTTTATAAAACTATTTTTATAAAAACTACTGTTCATCTCAGGAAAATACATTTTTGTAAACCTCATAAATAAATAGAACATTCAATTACGAGAACGTGCTCGAAAGAAACACTAAAAACGGAGTTATAACGAATAAAATACGGCATTTACGAGTTTTACGTTAATTAAAACTACACAAAATAACCCTATATCTGATGTGAACAGTAAAAAGTACTGTTCATCAGTAGACACGAAATACAAAAATGTCATATTTTGATACGTCGTCTTAATACCAAAACATGGGAGCAAGAAACGCAAGAAACAGGCTTGAAACGATAAAGTTAGGTCATTTTTACTAAAGGCGTATTTATAAACGTTTTTACCTTATAAACACGATTTCGCTAAAACGATTAGATGGTGATTTAGCTATATAGAGATATATGTGTCATTAGTTATCAAAGTGCTATATTACTAGGGAGTTTCATAATGAGGCCTCTTCGGATGGCGTATCGACGAGTTGTTGGATTTACGATTTAAAAGTATCCTAGCTCCTCGTACATCATGTCATGACCTCGTAATTATGATAGCCCGAACGATAGTATGATGATAACTATATAGGATTGTCTATAGACAACGTACTTGAGTACTGATTCGACCCACATTTACTTAGGTTGTTTTCGGATATTTTCGTGATACATTTATGCCATTTTCCGACTAGTTCATCAGTTCACTTCTAAGGTGAGTTCATAGCCCCATTTCTATCTACTTGTTTTACAAACTCTACGGGGTGGAATTACATGCTTGTTTTACTACGGACACAAGTGTTTTCAAAGTGTATGCTATCCAGATTACTGCCTGATTATTAATGCCTAAGTTACCTTCTTGCCGTGAAGTCCCTATTTATCATGAGCCGTTAATTGCTAATTGTAGTGAGCGCTAGTGTTGTGGATAGATCTATCGGGACTGACAATCCCCACCTTACTTGGGTCACTAGTTTGATCATGGTGCATTTAACATTGAGAGGACAAGTGAGGTTGTTGGCAAGCATCCTATATTCTAGTTGGGGCAAACATCTAGTTAAGGCTTCGGGGTCATGAGCTTAGTGCATTAATACATGTTTTTGGACTACTGAACTTGTTTCATAGTCTACTAGTACCTAAAATCTTGTGGTCCGCTCTTTTACTTATAAACCTATGGATTCACTCAACCTTTGTGTTGACTTTTAGCGTGTTTAATTTCAGGTCCTCAGATATAAGCTTGGATGGGAGCCGTGATGGATATCTATGAAGATGGATTCTGTGTTTTATTTAAATTCGATGCAACTTTTATCTATGAAAACTTATGTCGTCTTTTGGGATTATAAATCTTTTGTTTAAAGAACGTATGTAGTATGTCTATGACTTTTCTTTTCAAAACATATGGGACCTAATGTATGAACTCTGATTTTGTTATAATGCATCGAATGATCTTGTTTAAAACGTCCATTTAAGGTCGTTTCCTATATCTTGATTGTTGTACTTTGACGTAGCACCCCAAGGTTACCATTCCGCTGCATATCAGATTTTGGGGGTGTTACAGATTGGTACCAGAGCCAAGGTTATAGGGAACTGGGTCATTTTCAAAACCTAGTCTATAACCACAAATTTTAAAGATTTTCCTTACTTTCATTTTCAAAATACAGAATCCTTCATCGCTGATCCGATATCCGCGCGCGCATTCCCTGATCCTTACTTGCTCTTTTGGTTATCATTATAGTATTATATAGTTTATATATATTACTTGGTTTAAATTCGATCCCTTATGTCTATCTTCTAGTGTATTACTATTCATTCGTATCGGTCGATTATATAAATATTGATCATTTCGACTAGTTCATGATTATTATAAGATTCTTATTTATCGGATAGTATCAGATACCTCAATTCAATATACTCTTACAAATTCTTACCGAATTGTGTATTTGTATTACTAAGAATCATGCCTCCTAAAAGATCGAAAAAGAAATCTATTAAGAAGTTGGTGGAAAAGCGTGTGGCTAAAGCTATTGAAGAATACGAGAAGTCTAGGACTAACCTAGATAGTGCTGGAAGTTCAGGAGGAGACAATGAAAATGCTGGAAGGACTATGAATGTGCAGGGCTGTTCGCACAAGAATTTTCTGAATGGAAAGCCTCATTCCTTTAAGGGGACAGAGGGTGTTGTTGGATTAAGGCGCTGGATAGAGAAAGTGGAGCAAGTGTTTGAAACTGGCAAGTGCGCTGAAGAAGACAAGGTTATGTTTGCTGCTAGTACTTTCGAGGGCCGTGCGTTAACATGGTGGAATGGGAACGTACATACTCTAGGGCTCATCAATGCTAACCATATTCCATGGATTGACTTCAAAACGATGATGACTACGGAATACTGCCTAGCAATTGAGATCCAAAAGATGGAGCAAGAGCATTTTTTGTTTCTTATTCTTTTTTCACTTTTTTTCTTTTCTTTTTTCCCTTTTTTTTTTTTTTTTTTTTTTTTTTTATCTTTCTGGACTCTGTGACTCTGAAAGGAGATGACATCGAGGCATACAACAATTGTTTCCATGAGCTGGCTTTGATGTGTCCTGAATTGGTGCCCACTAAAAGGAAGAAGATTGAGAAGTATGTTCGTGGGTTTCCTGAAAGAATCAAGGGAAACATCACTTCTTCAAAGCCTGCAACTTTGCATGATGCATCAACATGGCCCGTGAACTGGTCGAGCAATCAGTTCAGGGTAGGGCTACTAGAATTGGTGAAAGCAATAAGAGGAAATGGGAAGATCATCAAAGAAACCCCAACAACAAACAACAAACAACTTTACAAACACAAACAACAACAACCGCAACCGAAACAACAACTATCATCAACAACAAAACAGGAGGCAGGAAACTGCTAGGGCCTATGCTGCAGTCCCAGCTGAGGGTAAAGTTTATGCTGGAAATCTACCTAAGTGCAACCGTTACAACTTTTACCATAGTGGGCAATGCCCTCCGAAGTGTCAAAAGTGCCAAAATAGCTGGCATCTGGAGAAAGATTGACAGATTAGACCCCAAGTGCAGGAGATTACCCTTATACAAGATTGTGTCGTGTCATGGATGGGGGAAAAAGGATCATTTTAGGAATAGGAGTCCTAAGGCAGGAAACAGCAGAATGTGGGAGATAAAAAAACCTTTGTGCGAGGCTTACGCGGTGGGTGAAAATCCATTTCCAACAGAATCCAAATGTGGTCGCGGGTACGTTCCTTCTTAATAATCACTACGCTTGTATTCTCTTTGATTCTGGTGCTGAAAAGAGTTTTGTATCTTATGCCGTTTACGTCTTCATCTATATTGCCATATTGCTTTTTAATCACTAGTTTTGATATAGAGTTTGCCAGATGGATAAGGTAGTTAGTACCAACATGTTTTACGAGGATTACCTTAACCGTATATAAACATTTTTCAAATTGACCTACTCCCGGCCGACTAGGAAGTTTCGATGTTATTATTGGCATGGTTTGGTTGTCATGCCACCGTGCTATAATTAAGATTGTTAGTGAAAAAGGCTTATCCGTATTCCTCTTTCGACGGGCAAAGATTCTTGAAGTCCAAGGAGAGAGGCCGGAAAAAGGATTCTGGATTCACTGCGTGTATCAAGGCTGATGCAAAAGAAGCTTGATGATCATTCGAATTGTTCGAGACTTTCTTCTTAAGTATTTCAGATTGATCTGTAAGGTTTACCTCCTGTGGTGAGTTAGTATCGCGTCGATCTGATTTCCAGGCGGATCGCCTGTTGTTAAACTCGTCATACCGATTAAAGCTCACATCTCTGATCAGCTAGAATTGTCGAACAAAACTAAAGAGCTTCAAGAGAAAGGCTTATTCGACCTAGTCATTCGCCATGGGGAGCACCTGTGCTTTTTGTCAAGAAGAAAGACGGCGCGATGAGAATGTGTATTGACTATAGAGAATTAAACAAGTTAAGTATAAAGAACCGCTATCCTCTCCTTAGAATTGATGACTTGTTTGATCAATTGCAAGGTGCATGTTGTTTCTCCAAGATAGATCTTCGCTCAGGATATCATCAGTTGAGAGTCCGAGAGGAAGATATACCGAAGACCACGTTTAGAACCCGATATGGCCACTTTGTGTTCACAGTCATGCCATTTGGGCTGACGAACACACCAGCAATATTTATAGACTTAATGAACCGCGTCTGTAAACCGTATTTGGACAAATTTGTAATTGTGTTCATTGACGACATCTTAATCTACTCAAAGTCAGAAGAAGAACATGAAGTTCACCTGAAGACGATTCTAGATTTACTCAAGAAAGAGAAGTTATACGCCAAATTTTCAAAGTGCGAGTTTTGGTTGAAAGAAGTTCAGTTCCTAGGACATGTGGTCAACCATGACGGTATCCACGTAGATCCTAGCAAGGTTGAATCGGTCAAGAACTGGAAGACTCCTGAATCATCAACTGAAATCCGTTCATTTTTAGGATTGGCAGGTTACTACCGGAGATTTATTGAGAATTTCTCCAAGATTGCAAAGCCCCTCACCCTGTTGACTCAAAAGAACAAGACATATGTGTGGGGCGATGAACAAGAAGAAGCTTTCCGTATTCTGAAGGAGAAGCTATGCAATGCTCCAGTGTTAGCACTTCCCGATGGACCAGACGACTTTGTGGTCTATTGTGATGCATCAAAACTAGGTTTCGGGTGTGTGCTAATGCAGAAGGGCAAAGTGATAGCGTATGCATCAAGACAGTTGAAGACACATGAGAAAAATTATACCACACACGACCTGGAATTGGGTGCGGTGGTGTTCGCTCTTAAAATCTGGAGACATTATCTTTATGGAACGAAAAGTGTTATCTACACTGACCACAAGAGTCTCCAGTACATCTTCGACCAGAAAGAGTTGAATATGCGCCAAAGGCGGTGGATCGAGCTGCTCAGTGACTACGAGTGTGAGATCAAATACCACCCGGGCAAGGCGAATGTGGTGGCCGATGCCTTGAGTAGGAAAGAAAGGCTTAAGCCAAGGCGAGTACGTGCTATGAGTATCACTATCCATTCTGGACTTAAGACTAAGATTTTGGAAGCACAGGGTGAAGCTTCCAAGGATCTCAAAGCCCCAACTGAATGGCTAAGAGGGTTAGAAATACACTTTGAACGACGAGAAGATGGTGAAATCTACTTCTTTGATCGTATCTGGATTCCATCAGTTGGTGGTGTAAGAAAACTGATCATGGACGAAGCTCATACTTCTAGATATTCAATACATCCAGGTGCAGACAAGATGTACCACGATCTGAGAGATTTGTATTGGTGGCCTGGTATGAAGAAAGACATTGCTGAGTACGTTAGCAGGTGTCTTACATGCTCTAAGATTAAAGCCGAACATCAGAAACCCTCAGGATTACTTCAACAACCGGAAATCCCTGAGTGGAAATGGGAGAAAATAACAATGGACTTAGTCACAAAGTTACCTAGAAGCAGCGGTGGGTATGATGCGATTTGGGTCATTGTAGATAGATTGACCAAGTCGGCTCACTTTTTACCCATTCGTGAAGATTTCAAAACAGAGAAGCTAGCAAGAATTTACATTAACGAGATCGTAGCAAGACATGGTGTACCAGTGTCAATCATTTCAGACCGTGATGGTCGATTCGCGTCACACTTATGGCAAGCTCTTCAGAAGGCGTTAGGTACAAAACTAAACATGAGTACGGCTTACCACCCTGAGACCGATGGTCAAAGTGAGCGTACCATTCAGACACTGGAGGATATGTTACGAGCTTGTGTAATGGATTTTGGTGGCAGTTGGGATACTCATCTTCCGTTGGTTGAGTTTTCTTATAATAACAGTTACCATGCGAGCATTAAGTGCGCGCCATTCGAGGCTCTATACGGGCGAAAGTGTAGATCTCCCGTGATATGGACTGAAGTGGGAGAAAATCAGCTTATTGGACCAGAACTTGTGCAAGAAACGACAGAAAAGATTTTTCAGATTAAGGAAAGGTTGATAACGGCAAGAAGTCGTCAGAAAAGCTATGCTGATAAGAGACGTAAGCCTCTTGAATTCGAAGTTGGAGACCGAGTGTTACTGAAGGTATCTCCGTGGAAAGGAGTGGTACGATTTGGTAAGAAAGGAAAGCTGGCACCACGGTATGTGGGACCGTTCGAAATAATAGAGCGTGTTGGACCAGTAGCCTATCGACTGAAGTTACCCCAGGAGCTGAGTTGTGTTCACGACACGTTTCATGTGTCGAACCTCAAGAAATGTTTGGCGGAGCCAGATGTTCAAGTGCCTTTGGACGAGATCGAGATTGATGAAAATCTGCGATTTGTCGAAGAACCTATTGAGATAGTGGAACGAGATGTGAAGAAGCTAAAGCGAAGAAGAATCCCATTGGTCAAAGTACGTTGGAACTCTCGGCAAGGAGCTGAGTATACTTGGGAACGTGAAGACCAATTCCGGAAGAAATATCCGAATCTCTTCTCTGAATCCGTACTTTCCTCAAGTGCCGCAACTTAAGCCTTGAGGACAAGGCTCTTCTAACCGGAGGAGACTGTAACATTCCGTATTTTCAGGTCATTTCGACGTCATCTATTTTACGAGTTATTTTTTTTTCGTACGCGTTCGCTTTTAATATTAAGTATCAGGTTACATGAGTAAAACTAAAAACAACGAGTAAATGTAAACGGACACCAAAGAATTAAGTATTCGTCAAGCAAAGCCATATATACTTTAGGAAAGTTGTAACACAAATGTTTATATTTTATTTTGTCGTTAAGTAAAACGTTTTCGTTTCGCCAATAAAACGCGTTTAGGCGAACCCGGAAATCACAAATCACTAAATATGCCCTAAATAACCCTAGATATTTTTTTTAGATATTTGTTAGATATTTTTTTAGATATTTGTTAGATATTTATCAAAAATATCTTTTAGATATTTTCCTTTAACTTAACCCTAGTTAACTTAACTAGAGTTTCCTGTACCCTTAGTAAAGCCCTTGTTACACTTTATATTTTTTACCCAATTTATTTTTTTTATATTTTATATTTAATTTGTTAATATTATTTTTTTTTAAAAACCCTATATAAAGCCTAAACTTGAAAATCATACATATATTTCTTAACCAATTTTTCACACATTACTCTCATTTCTCTCATCATATATCAACGACCTCTAAACCATTCTCCATAACACATTCCAATTCTTTGATTTTTTAGATCAATGACAGTGTTTAGTTACATTTACATCTATTCTAAGGTGTTCTAAGAAAGATCGGAGGGTTGATTTCTCGTTTCGAAGATTTAAGAAAGTTTGTGCAAGATTCGGGTTTCAAAGGATTAAGGGTTTTTCTAGTGTTATAATCTCGGGTTTGATATCCAAAACAAGGGTTTAGATCATTTGTTCTTCATCATTCATCCTTCCTAAGGTTATCTAAATACCTTTATACTTTTCATTTCATGATTTTATGTGTTTACATGTTCTTTATAGCTAAATCACCATTTAGAACCTTTGAATATGTAAAAAGAGTTTTTACCTATGGTTATGAAATTATACACTTTTTCTTATGTCATGTTGTTGTATATATCATGGAATAATGGATCTATAAGTATGTTAACATGTTGTTTAAGTATAAACATGATTATGTATAAATTAGGGTTTTTAAAGTGTTTAAAGAAAGTATACTCTTGGATAATAAAGGGCTGTTTAAATTCGACACTTATACAGTAGGTTTTGACTTTTTATAAAAATAATACGCCTCATGACGATTCCAAAATGATAAGAAACTTGAAAAACCGATTTATAACGAAAAAGATACGATAAAAATACGATTTACGTTAATACCGGGTTTATAAAACTATTTTTATAAAAATTACTATTCATTACAGAAAGTTATATTTTTAAAACATCAAATATATGATATAACTTTTAAATACGAGATCGTACTCGAAAGAATCGCTAAAAACGGAACTATAACGAATAAAATACGACATTTACGAGTTTTACGCTAATTAAAACGTAAAAACGGGTTTATAGCTGTTGTGAACAGTAAAATTACTATTCACAACAGAAAGTTGAAAATTTTAATATCTAATATTTTGATCACTCGTCTTTGTACGAAAGCGTGGGCATAAGAAACGTCAAATTAGGGCTTAAAACGCAAAAGTTATGTTATATTTACTAAAACGATAATTATAAACGTTTTTACTTAATCAACCCAATTTTTCCAAAACAATTAGATGGTGATTGAGCTATATAGACCTATATGTGGTATTAGTTATCAAGTGCTATATTACTAGGGAATTTCATAATGAGGCCTCTTCGGATGTCGTATTGACGAACTGTTGGATTTACGATTTAAAGTATCCTAGCTCCTCGTACGTCATGTCATGACCTCTTAATTATGATAGCCCGAACGATAGTATGATGATAACTATATAGGATTGTACATGGTAGTTATTAGACGACGTACTTGAGTACTGATACGACCCATATTTACTTAGGTTGCTTTCGGATATTTCCGTGATACGTTTTCTGCCATTTACCTGATTATTTCATCACTTCACTCCTAAGGTGAGTTCATAGCCCCCATTTCTATCTCCTTGTTTTATAAACTCTACGGGGTGGAATTACATGCTTGTTTTACTACGGACACAAGTGTTTTGTTTTAAACTGTATGCTATCCAGATTATTACCTGCATATTATTGCATAAGTTACCACAGTGCCATCTAAGTCCCTACCATATCATGAACCGTCAATTACCACTATTGTGAGCGCTAGTGTTGTGGATAGATCTATCGGGACTAACAATCCCCACCTTGAATTTCTGGTCACAAGTTGACCATGGTGCATTTAACATTGAGAATAACTTGTAGGTTGTTTTGGCAGACACCCTACCCACTTGGGGCAAAAACAGTTAAGGCTTCGGGGTCATGAGCTTAGTGCAATAATACATGTTTTTGGACTTCGGAATATGTACTTAGTCCTCCATTACTTAAATCTTGTGGTCCACACTTTTACTTATAAACCTATGAATTCACTCAACCTTTGTGTTGACCTTTAGCATGTTTAATTTCAGGTCCTCAGATATAAGCTTGGATGGGAGCCGTGATGGATATCGATGAAAACGGATTCTGTGTTTTAATTAAATTCGATGCAACTTTATCTATAAAAACTTATGTCGTCTTTTGGGATTATTAAGCTTTTGTTTAAAGAACTTATGTAGTATGTCTTTTCTTTTCAAAACTTATGGGACCTAATGTATAAACTCTGATTTTGCTATAATGCATCGAATGTTCTTGTTTAAAATGCCATTTTTAGGTCGTTTCCTATATCTTGATTGTTGTACTTTGACGTAGCACCCCAATGTTACCATTCCGCTGCATATCAGATTTTGGGGGTGTTACAGGTAATGTATCCATATCTTTAGAGAAAATATCATCGATCCATGTTCTAAATCATGAGTGGTGTAGTTCTTCTCATGAACTTTTAGTTGTCAAGAAGCATAGGCAATCACCTTCTCTCTCTGCATCAATACAACACCTAAACCCTTGTTTGACGCATCAGAGTAGACCACAAAGTCTTTGCTTCCTTCAGGTAAAGCCAGAATTGATGCGCTGTACAACTTCTGTTTTATTAACTGAAAAGCATTTTCTTCCTTTTCACCTCAGTCAAACTTGATTCCTTTATGAGTAAGCTTTGTCATTGGTTTAGCAATCTTTGAAAATCCCTCGATGAACCTTCGATAGTACCCAACAAGACCTAAAAATTGGCGGATCTCCGTTGGTGTCTTAAGAGATGCCCAATCTTTGATAGATTCTATCTTGGCTGGATCCACATGAATACCTCTGCTATCAATGACGTGGCCGAGGAAGTGTATCTTCGGAATCCAAAATTCACACTTGGAAAAATCGGCATACAACTTCTCTTCATTAAGAAATTCCAAGATTGCCTTAAGGTGTTCTTCGTGCTCCTTCTTGTCCTTTGAATAAATAAGTATGTCATCAATGAAGACAATTACAAACTTATCCAAGTAAGGCTTGCACACTCGGTTCATGAGGTCCATGAATACCGCAGGTGCGTTTGTCAGTCCGAATGGCATGACTGCCTTTTAGGTTTTTGCAAAAAAAAATAAAAAGGGGAAACCAAGGAAGTCAGGGGTGAGCAAGACTCAAACCCCCGACCTCAATTAGACTTCTACACTTTTATAAGAGCCTCACACCACTACTGCACACCTCACCAACGTGCCCTTGAGACTTTTACGTCCATCTTTGCACAATCAAATGTTTTAACCCTTTTTTGAACTTTATATATAATAAGCAATTTGATTGCTTATTTGAATTTTCTCGGCTTATTTAGTTTTGCAATTTAGGATTTACTATTTTATCCTGGTGTGTGTTTTTTGCATCGACGCCTTATTATACCAGCCTTTTCAGAAAAAATTTAGGTTTTTTAGCTTAAGTTTTTATATTTTTCTTGTGAACAATTAAAAAAAATATTTAGTTAAAAAACTTTAAAAAAATCATAAAAATAGAAAAAATAATCAAAAAAATAATTTTCATTTTTATAAAAATTTTCTTTTATCATATTCTAGGCTTAGGTTGAAATTTACTTCCGTAGGATAAATATTTTGAAAGTTCAATTTTTAAAGAACGGGATTCGATCCCCGTTCTCGTTTTCTTCGTTTTTAGCTCAAATTACTCTCGGTTTAGAATTTTTTTTAGCTTTTTTACTTTTAAATAGTCATTTAGGATTAGAAAAAGTTTAGAAAAGTATTTAGGGTTTAATTTCAGTGTTCTAGCTTATTTGTAGTGTTTACTTTATTTCCCGTTATCATTTTTTCATAGTAAGTTTAATTGTCCCTTTATTTGCTCACTATTAGGATTTTAGAAAACAAATCATCTTCGAACCAATTCAAGTCATTGTCCAAATAACAAACGAGGTCTCAATTTCATAAGTCTTTAGGAAAACGACCCGGTAATCACTTACCGGTTAAACGTGTAGTATTTTTGTAAGATTTTTCCTACTACCTTTGTCCTCAAGGGTAGTTTTGGAATTTTCTATACTTTATATTATTATACGTATTAAAACTATACATCAAGTTTTTGACGCCGTTGAGGGCGCTCGCGCGCGCTGATAAGATTCTTCGTTTGCATTTGTCCGACTCTGTGATGATTTGGAGAACCTTTCGTCTTCGAAAGTTAAGCTTTTGAGAAAATCAAAAATAAAAAAAAATTAATTAAAAATGTAAAAAGTAAAAAATATTTTTCTTTTCTTTTTAGGGTAAATGCCATTTATTACCAACTTACTTTTCCATTTGTACCGTAATAACCAACTTACTTTTTTTTGTACACATTACACCAACGAACTTGTTTGGTTTTGTGAGTAATGTACCATATGACCGGCTAAATTTCCACGTCATTAATTTTTTTTTTTTCAAATGTGCTAATACACTCCACCTTGGCCACTTAGCCCCCCCGGTAAAGGCCACATTATTACCAACCTACTTTCTACTCGCTCGCGCTTCTCGTATATATGACCAACTTACTTTTTTCGTACTCATTACACCCACGTACATGAGTATATATTGTTCGATATCATCATATGACATTAAAACTAAATGACTATTAAATGAATATATTACCTTGTCTTCTTTAACACATTTACAATCATAATTTTTTTAATCTTAATTTTTTAAAAAGTACTTTAAAAAAAATAATTTTTTTTAAAGTAATGTTTTTAAATATATTTTTTAAAAGTACGAATTCGCGGTCTATACTTATCAAATTACTTGCTTTAACAAAAATTTTGGGTGTGCACTTTGACAAGTATATTATTCTTTTTTAAAATTCCGAGTACAGCTTATAAATCTTAATGTTTTCTAAAATTAATTTAATTTTTATCGTACTTATTAAATTTAACAAATTTTTTTTTAAAGTTAAGAAAAATGATGAGTATAGTGAGATTAAAAATTTCTTACCTTTTTTAACTCTCGATTTTTTTTTCTTTACTTTTTTATTTTTTTTCCCTCTAATTTTAAAAAAAATCTAAATTTTTCGTATACGAAAAAAAAAATACTTCATTTCTTTGACAACAAACTAATATACTACGACAAAAAAAAATTTTAAAAAGTAGGCCATCTATAATTTTTTTAATATTTTTTTAAAATATTAAGATTGAGATAAAAAGTGCCGATTTTTTTTTTTTAAATTTTTGTAAAACTTTTTAAACTAAAAATAACGTAAAAAATATTTTATAATTTTTTGGTAAAAAAATTAAATTTGTTAAATTAGTTGTTAAATTACTTGTTAAAGTACTTTTTAAAAAAAATTAAGATTTAAAAAAATTATGATTGTAAATATGTTAAAGAAGACAAGGGTAATATAGTTATTTTATGATCATATTGGTGATATCGAACAAAATTTGAATGTGCGTGGGTGTAATTAGTACAAAAAAGGTAAGTTTTCCATTTTTCCACTTCTAAATTCTCCACCGTGAACTGTGAATTTAACTGCCTTTTAACCAAAACTAACATGCACATCCTAACTTTGTTGAGAATATATTATATGTGAAAAATGGGTGGGCTTGTGGATTGGGTAAGCAATTCAAACAAAATGATATTTGAGGTTTTGTGTATTGAAACTACACTTAGGACGACTAGCGACCCGTTAAAGATTATTTATATTTAAATCAGTTGTACTGGCTATATATGGTGTACATGTATGTCATAGCTCATAGTTCGTTTTCATGCTTATTCAATAGTTCAAGTGTATAGGACAAATTGTATGACCTGGATTTGAAACGATGGATCGAGGTCACCACAGCCCGTGCGTCTTTTCCGGCCCACCAACCCCACACACTTCACCGCTCCCCTCGTTCATCCTCCTAAGCCCGTCCCCATCCATCTAAGATCTCCCGAAGTGGATGCCCTAGAGAAGGACAGGGTAATATAATCATTTATCATGGTAATATTGGTGATATCGAACAAAATTTGAATGTACGTGGGGTGTAGTGAGTACGAAAAAAAGTAAGTTGGTCATTACGGTACAAATGAGAAAGTATGTTGGTAATAAATGGTTTACCCTAAAATATTTTCTGCAGCGTGCGAAGTATATCCAGCGTGTCCCAGTCCCCCCCAGTAACACAGTTGTGATATTGGTGATGTCAAACAAACATTTGAAAAGTAACTTGGCTGCCTGTAATGTCGTCACCAAAAAAAACCAGTAACCGCTTGGTCCATTACGGTTACCAATTGGGAACGTAAGTGATAAATTAAAACGGCCCTTTACCCTTCTTTTTAGAACCCTTACAGTAGAAGGATTAATAAATAGAAATACACAAACTCTCTTGCTCTTGGATTTTTGATTTTTCTTGTGAGTGTGTATGTATAGAAAAATGTTTACCATGTTGCGTAAAAAGATCTCACTCGCTACTCCAAAATAATACTTTAACTGAAAGAATTACTCCCCCACCCCACATCTCCATCCCCTCCACCGCCTTCCTGAACAAAGGAGATCAAAAAAATTTACCGTTTGTGTCACTTTAGGAAAAAGTCGGCTTCGCACTGCTTTTGTAAAATTTATTTTACTTAAGAGAGTTACCCTAAGTTTGTTGATTATTCGGTAAACAAAAATATTTTTCTCATTTCTTTTATCATTGTTTGTTTTGTTTAGTGCATGCGCACTAGAAATTCTAATTTTCCAAATAATTCGAACGTAACAATTCCGAGACGTCGAAATAGAGGACGTGCTCCAACAAGATGATCGCTAGGATCTATAGAGCTATCGTACTATCGTTGAAGTTGCACCCATGGCGGAACGTACAATGGAAGAGATACTCCGTGCACCCACGGAAGGGTATGGAGAAGCTATCGTTTTACCAGAAATTAATGCGGATCATTTTGAAATTAAAATGAATTTGTTACAACTAGTTCAAGCTAACCCGTTTCACGGTTATGAGAGGGAAAATCCCTATGCTCATATTAATAGTTTCAAAAGGATTACTTCAACTTTACGATTTAAAGATGTACCGAATGATGTTATTAAGCTTATGATGTTTCCATATTCGCTTGAGGGAAACGCAAGATTGTGGTACGAGAAAGAACCACCTAATTCGATCTTGACTTGGGAGGATCTCGTAACCAAATTTGTGAATCAATTTTTCCCTCCTTCGAAAACCACTCACTTAAAGAATGAAATTTCTCGTTTTACACAAAAATTCGAGGAAACTTTTAGTGAAGCATGGGAACGATTTAAGGAAATGTTTAGAGCTTGTACTCACCACGGATTTACGAAGTTAACTCAAGTTGATACCTTTTATAATGGTTTAAACGAGAACGATCAAGACTCCTTAAATGCCAAGGCGGGTGGAAATCTTTTGAGTAAGACGACTAGAGAGGCTTTGAACATAATTGAAAACAAATCAAAAGTTCGTTATTCACGTAATAAATTGAATGTTTCTAGGATGAATACGACTTCTAGGGAAAGTGTTAGTAAAACGGATGAGAGAATTGATAAGCTTGCGGATCAACTTTCGACCTTAGTTGAGATTGTTTCTAAAAAAGTTGTCACTCCCGCTCCGGTTAAAGCGGTTGAGGAAATTTGTGTTACTTGTAGTGGGCCTCATGCTTGGTACAATTGTCCTAATACCGATAACAATCAAGCTAGTGTTTGTGCGGCAACGGGTTCTTACAATCACGGCCTCAACCTCCCCCCCCCCCGTAAACCCGTAGTCTAGTAATACCAAAATGGGCACCACCAGGTTTTCGCTCCCCCACCCCCCCCGCCCCCCCGTCCCGCCAGAACAAAACAAGGCGCGCATAATAATAGTACAATAATAATCAAGCGTCAAAGGGTAATAGTATGAGAGGAGAGATATCGGGGACTCTCAACGTCTTCATCGCGAAATCAAGGTTTTCAAGCTCAAAACAATCATGCTCTAAATTTTCAAAATCAAGGATTTCAAAACCAACCTTTTCAAGTTCCTAATAATCATGTTCAACAAGAGTTTTCAAATGAGTTTTCAAGTTACAAGAGAACTAATGATCAAATAATGAGAAACATGCAAAATCAAATCAATTCGTTGAAAGGAGAAGTTAAGAATGAAATTCAAAACACGATGAAGACTTAACAAGCCATCTTGATGAATCAACAAAATGTTTTTCAAACTAACTTGCAAAATATGTTAAGTCGATTCTTTCAAAACCAAGCCTCAACTTCGGGTACTATTCCGAGTAATACCATTACAAACCCGAAGGGTGAGATGAAAGTGATCACTACTCGAAGTGGTGTTGCTTACGAGGGACCCTCGATTCCTACTAATCATTCTCCTAAAAAGGTAATGGAACGAGAAACTGAGGAGACAACGAATAAAGAGCAAACAAATTTCCAAGGAAGTACCGCTCACATCCCACCTCCGGTTAATCCCATTCCAATTCCGGAACCCGGTGTTTCGAAGACTTTACCTAAACCGAACATTCCATATCGTTCACGACGTAATGATCAAAAGTTTCGTGAAAAAGCTTCTTATCAAAAAGAGAAGATTTTTCAAATGTTCCAAGATTTACGCTTTGACATTAGCTTCGCAAACGCTTTATTTTTGATGCCAAGATTTGCTCCTACGATTAGGAATTTGCTTATGAATAAGGAAAAGTTGCTTGAATTAGCTAAGATACCGTTGAACGAGAATTGCTCGGCGATGCTCCTCAAAAAGTTTCCCAAAAAGCTTGGAGATCCCGACAAGTTTCTTATACCATGTAATTTCTCGGGAATGGATGTATGTTACGCCTTGGCCGATCTTGGCGCGAGCATAAATCTTATGCCCTTTTCCATTTGGAAAAATTTATCCTTACCTGAACTTACCCCCACTCGGATGGCTCTTGAGTTAGCGGATCAATCCATAACTCATCCTAAAGGACTCGCCGAAGATGTTTATGTCAAAGTGGGAAAGTTCCACTTTCCTACCGACTTTGTTGTTGTAGATTTTGAAGCCGATCCTCGAGTACCTCTCATACTTGGGAGATCCTTCTTAAGAACCGGTCGTGCCTTAATTGATGTTTATAGAGAAGAAATAACCCTTCGGGTTGATAACGAAGCCATCACTTTTAATCTCGATCAAACGACGAGATACTCCTCTTCATATGATGATGTGTTAATTAACCGAATTGATGTCATTGATGAGGTTTGTGAGGAGTATGCTCTGTAATTGCTAGGATTTTCTAATAATGATTCTTCGGGTGGTAATCTCACCCCGACGTCTGAGCCGCTTACTTCCGAATTCATTTTAGAAGAGGTCGAAGCTTATCTCAAGGATGATTCGATTTCACTGGAAATTAATCATGCTGATTGTGATCCGGAGGGAGATATTTGCTTAATTGGAAAATTATTAAATAATGACCTGTTTCAACTCCCTCCGATGGACCTAAAGCAATGAGAAATAATCAAGGCAAAACCTTCAATTAAAGTGCCTCCGGAATTAGAGTTAAAAGATTTACCATCTCATTTGGAATATGCTTACTTAGAAAAAAACGACAACTTACCAGTGATTATTGCAAAAGGTTTAAAAGATAATGAAAAAGATGCTGTTTTAAAAGTGCTTAAATCACATAAATAGGCCATTGCTTGGAAAATCACTGATATCAAGGGTATCGACCCTCGTTTTTGTACACACAAAATCTTGATGGAGGATGATTACAAACCCACAGTTCAAAGTCAAAGACGGGTTAACCTAAAAATTCACGAGGTAATAAAAAAGGAGGTCCTAAAACTTCTTGATGCCGAAATGATTTACCCGATCTCCGACAGCCCATGGGTTAGTCTAGTGCATTGTGTTCTAAAGAAAGGTGGAATAACCGTTGTTGCTAATGAAGAGAATAAATTAATTCTGACACGTTTAGTTACCGGGTGGAGAGTTTGTATCGACTATAGAAAATTAAATGAAGCGACTCGAAAATATCATTTTCCATTGCCATTTATGGATCAATTGTTAGAAAGATTAGCTGGAAATGAGTTTTATTGTTTTCTAGATGGATTTTTGGTGTATTTTCAAATACCAATAGATCCCCAGGACCAAGAGAAAACTACTTTCACATGCTCGTATGGAACTTTCTGTAGGATCCACCGGTTAACACTTACCTTCATATATCATACACGAATCCAATCAAGAAAGAAGATGAGAGATTTCTAGAGAGAGAAACTAGTGAGAGAATAGAAAGAAAATGTAATGTTATATTATGAAATCTCTTACCTTTTCACAAGAGGAAAAAGTTTATATACCCCGTCACATTAAAGGTACGCGCGGGATATTTAACTAGGATCCGAGATCGGGTTTTGCTTGGGATTAAACCCGAAACATATACAATATTAGTTTAACTATCAAGCCCGATTCCCGATACTTTCCTATTACAACATTAACTAATTGATTGACCGAGACTAAAATACATAATGGACGAGCTTCATGTTCGACTCAATATTTTGAGGCTAACACTTTCGCGTACCGTCGCATGCCATTTGGCTTGTGTAATGCTCCCGTTATTTCCAACGGTGTATGATGGCCATATTCCATGATATGATTGACAAGACTATGGATGTGTTATGGATGATTTCTCGGTTTTTGGGGATAGTTTTGATGCGTGCCTCTCCAATTTAGAAAAGATGCTAAAATGGTGTGAAGACACGAATTTAGTTCTTAATTAGGAGAAATGCCACTTTATGTATAGAGAAGGAATTGTGTTAGGACATAAAATTTCAAAGTCGGGAATTGAGGTCGATCGTGCTAAAGTCGATGTTATCGCTAAGCTCCCTCACCCGACTACCGTAAAAGGTGTTAGGAGTTTCCTAGGTCATGTAGGTTTTTACCGACGTTTTATCCAAGACTTTTCCAAAATAGCTAGACCGATGACTCACCTTCTTGAGAAGGAAACACCGTTTGTGTTTTCTAAGGATTGTATTGATGCTTTTGAAACTCTTAAAAAGAAGCTTACCGAAGCTCCGATCTTGGTTGTCCCAGATTGGAACCTACCTTTCGAACTTATGTGTGATGCAAGTGATTTCGCGATTGGTGCGGTTTTAGGACAACGAAAGATGAAGCATTTTCAGCCTATACATTATGCTAGTAAGACAATGACCGAAGCTCAAATTCATTACACTACGACGGAGAAAGAAATGCTTGCCGTAGTGTATGCTTTTGAAAAGTTTCGGCCATATCTTGTCTTATCTAAAAGCATAGTGTATACGGATCACTCGGCTTTAAAGTACCTTATGAATAAACAAGATGCCAAGCCAAGGTTGCTCCGGTGGGTTCTTCTCCTACAAGAATTTGATATCACCATCCGTGATAAAAAAGGAAGTGAGAACCTCGCGACCGATCATTTATCTAGACTTGAGAATCCTTATAAGGATGTGTTAGAAAATAAAGACAAAAATAAAAAATTTCCTTTAGAGACTCTTGGTAAAATATCTAGTGGAAGTACCCCATGGTTTGCAGACTTTGCAAATTTCCATACGGGGCATTTTATCATTAAAGGAATGACGACTCAACAAAAGGAAAAAGTTTTTCAAGGACGTTAAACATTATTTCTGGGACGATCCCTATCTTTTTTGTATTTATGCGGATCAAATCATTCGAAGGTGTGTGCATGGGCAAGAAGCTAATGATATTCTCAAAGATTGTCATGAAGGACCCACCGGGGCCCATCATAGTGCCAATCTCACTGCTCAAAAAGTATTTGATTTCGGTTTCTTTTGGCTGACCATATATCGAGATGCCCATACTATGATCAAATCTTGTGATACGTGTCAAAGACAAGGCAAAATTTCACAAGGAGATGAGATGCCTCAAAATGGTATTCAAGTTTGTGAAATCTTCGATGTATGGGGTATCAATTTTATAGGACCATTTCTGTCTTCACATGGGAATAAATACATCCTCGTAGCCGTTGATTATCTTTCGAAGTGGGTGGAAGCAAAGGCGCTCCCCATAAATGATGCTCGAGTTGTAGTTAAGTTTTTGAAATCTCTTTTTGCCCGATTCGGAACACCTAGAGCTATTATAAGCGATCGTGGGACCCATTTTTGTAATGATCAATTTGCTAAAGTAATGTCTAAGTATGGGGTCACTCATCGTCTTGCTACCACTTATCACCCTTAAACAAGCGGTCAAGTGGAGGTGTCCAATCGTGGTTTGAAACGTATTCTAGAAAGGAAGGTTGGTGAGAACCGTGCTCGTGGTCCGACAAACTAGATGATGCTTTATGGGCATTTCGTACCGCTTTTAAAACACCGATTGGTTGTACGCCTTACAAGTTAGTGTACGGGAAGTCTTGCCATTTACCTATCGAGTTAGAGCATAAAGCATATTGGGCTTTGAAACATGCTAATTTCGATCTTAAAACCGCGGGTGATCACCGGAAGCTTCAACTTAATGAACTTAATGAGCTTCGTGATCAAGCTTACGAGAATTCTTTGATATATAAAGAGAGGACGAAGAAGCTTCACGACTCTAAGATCAAAAACCGCATTTTCAATGTTGGTGATGATCGAGTGTTTACTCTTCAAAACTCTCGCTAAAGAAATCTCGGGAAAGCTTAAAAAACTCGTTTGGTCCCAGACCTTTTCACCATCAGCAAAGTTTTCCCATACGAACCAACGAGTTATCTCAACCCGATGGTCCCAAAACTTTAAGGTGAATGGTCATCGTTTGAAGCATTACTTTTTCTGAGGGCTAACCACCCGAAAGGTGTCCAGGATCTCCAAACTTTCTCCCAGGACGAATAAATTCGGGATCGAAGTCAAGCTATGAGACTCATATACTAAATAACAAAGCGCTTTTCGTGGAGGCAACCCCATGCTTATCTTCTATTTTCTTTTCATATTTCTATTGTGTGTGAGGAGGCTTGTACTCTTTCCGTGCATGTTGTTTGTGCTTGGAATGGTTTGTAGATGGACCCAAAATTTTCTAAAAACTCCCGTGTTCGGTGTTTTGTCCCTTCCCCTCGAGCTTCTCCTACCTTTGCTTGCCATTAGTTTGGGGAAATCCGATATCCTAAGATTATTATCGACTAACATTTATCTTTTAGCATATTTGATAAACGGCTTGAGATTTTTGTGATACTCTCTTCATGCTTGGATTATGCATTCGACTTTTTGAGTTTCAGTATAGGGTTTTGAGCCTTAGGCTAGAAAACATTGAGAACAATGTTTAGTTTTAGTATGGGATAGTATATCTTCGATAAGCTCTTACCTTCTTTGCCGTTTTTTTCTACGGACCCCCGTTTTCCCCACAAAATGTTTAAAAAAAATGAAAAAATAATAAAATTTCAAAAATAAAAATAAGTGTTTTTGTCACGTATATTGACTTCCCTGGCTGGGTAGAATAAAATAAATTTTGAACCCCGATACGAGCTAATGAACGCTAACTTGTTCCTTAAACTTTTATGGCCAAGCGTTTCGCGGATATTTCGCGAAGAAGAAAGCGAAAAATAATAGTTTTAATTATGACAGATGGATGGCCTAACAAGGATTATTGAGAAATCTTAAAGAGCTCATGTAGAATATGTGCTTTTTTTTCTCCTCCCATAAGCTCCTAACCGGATTAAATAATAGTGCTTTTTTTGGAGATTAAAATTAAATCAACAATTTTTATGTAGTATATAGCAAAAATTTAGTCCTTAGTTCAAATTTATACATTAAATTATTTCAAAAGAAGTCTTTCTATATATATATATATATATATATATATATATATATATATATATATATATATATATATATATATATATATATAAAATATATATAAAATTCAATATATATATTATATATATAATATATATAATGAAAAATGATGAAAAATAAAAAAATATAATAAATATAAACTGTGGGCTGATAAAATTTACTACCGTCTTTCGGCTCACAAACCGAGTGGTAAGTCTTCTAAAGAAGCCCATAGTAAAATAAAAATCCGAGACAGATAAAAGTTTGCAGCATCTTGCCTAGGCTCACAAACCCGATGTTTGCATGCCTTCCTAAAAGGTCCGAGGGTTCAATTGCATACATGATATGTTTAATATATAATTTGAACTAATAAATAATCTCTTTTTTGTTTAAATAAATATGCTTTTGAACTTTGACTATTTTATTTTAAGTTTTTAAATAAGCTATGTATATCCGGGAAACCTTAGAGATTTTGAAAACTAAGGTCCGTGAGTCCCGATACTATTCTCTGTGGGGTGTCAAAAGCCTGGTCACTTACCGCTTAAGGTAGGGATTTGCCCCAGACGAAAGTCGCTACAATGGAAGATCTCGCTTCAAAACTCATTATTCTCAGGTGGAAACGTGAAGCATATAATTTTGCAGAAATGTTGATCCATGGTTTGAAATTCAAAATAGCAACATTCACCTAAGAAATAAATAATTATTCGGAGTGAAAAAGTTTCATAAGTTAGCAAATATAAGTAGTGATAGCATTTAAAACTAATGATTTAGCGGGTATTTCGTTTTAAAGCTTGTTTTGGAGCAAGTGAATAAGTCTTGCAGGGACGGATAAATATATCCTTTTTTGGGGCATTCTCCTCGGGGGAAATTCGGAAATGCATATTGTTCTATGATCCCTAAACAGTGGAAATAATGAAAGTCGGAATATTCTAGTTTAGTTTTCATATATATATAAAAAAAATATAAAAAATAAAAAATTAGAAAAAGTTTTGAAAAATGGGAAAATATGGTGTTTTAAAACTTGTGATTTCTTAACTCTCCCCACAAAAATCTTTGTTACTTTTCAAAGAATTAGTTTGGAGAAGTTTTGAGGTATTTGGTTTTAGGGAATATATCATTGCGTGAGGACACGACAATTACTTAGATTGTGGAATTTTGATATGTGAGAAATCACATATCCTTTTCAAGTCAAAAGTAACCTTTAAATGATCAAAATGTGCAAAAATATGCTTGTATTTGTGTATTTTGTTGTTTGTGAATGTGTAGGTACGGATATTGCAAAAATCACAAGAAAACGGTCAAAACCGGACAAACACGAACACGGGAACGGATAGAGTGCACAAGAGTCGGAAGTTTTCTAGCAAAGGTCATCAAAAGTCAACCCATGGTCAACAATGGTCAATTCACAAAATGCCAAAACCCTCAAAATACCCAAAATACCCTTATTGTTAAAACAAATTCACAAAAAGTCCTTAAAACCCTAACCCCGTTAGTCCTTTAATTATAAAAGGATAACGGTCGTTATCTCTTATCTAATAACCCTTAACCGAACTAGCCCATTTCTTTTTTATAAAACCCATGGCCCAAACCCTTTTATACAAGCCCAAGTCAAACCCTATTTGCCAAAGTCAAATATAAAATGAGTGAAATTAAGGGGCGGGAAAACAGTTTTACTGTTCACCGTCTCCCCCATTTCATTTTATCAAAATTAACCTCAATAAAAATGCATTTATCTCAATCCAACATGGCCTTGAAGATACTTAGTACCAAATTCCGAAAACTGTGGCAAAGAATCATCACTCAAGGGCTTTAATTGGTCTAGCTTACAAGAGGGAATGACACGCGGGTTTTCAAAGAAACACACCAAAAAGGGGAATATTGCACTAAAATCAATGTAAAAGAAGTACAAGGCCTCTAACACAAGGAATGCCACGCTAGCAATCTGTATGCTCATTTTAATCCAACGGTGAAGAGATGGCATCCAATGATTGCAAGGAATGAAGGTTATGGATCAAGAGGAGCGTCTAACTAACTTGGAGACCTGGAACTTTCTTCTCAAACCTATAAATAGAGCCTCACTCCTTACTCACCAGAATCTATCTTTTTAGTAGTTAGTTTTTTAGTAGCTTAATATAGTTTTTTTAGCTTATGTAATTTTCAATTAAATGTAATTTTAATTCTGTCTTTGTAATCTCTTTTTCAAGTATTGTAATCAGCTATTAAATCAATGAAATCTTAGTATACTTTATAAAATCTGTTTTTGTTTATTATGCTCTTAAATTCCCAAAAGCTCTTATCTACTGTTCATAAGCTCTAATACTTTTTCATAAGCTCAAGGCTACTCATAAGCTAAAAATTTACTCAACTAAGCTGTCAAAAACTTAGTTGAGCTTTTATTACTCAAATCCATAATCAAAATATACCATAGCTTATTAAGGAAGGGAAGCCAGTAATGGAAGGGCTTCCAGGTACCCACCAGCTTATCTTAGGATAAGCTGGAGCTTGTTGATAGCTCAAAAGAGCTTTTATAGCCTTGTTTAGTGTAGAGGCTTATGTAAGTCTTCTTTTACCTTTTCTAGCTTTAAATCTGCTTAGTAGCTTAATTTTGCTTAATTTATGCTTATTGTTGTTTAGGTAGCTTATTTGTGCTTATTATAGTTGATTTATGCTTATTATGTTTAATTTGTAGTTTAAAATCTTTAGTTTTCATAATTTGTCTTAAAACTGTGAGAAAAACCAAAAATAAGTAGCATAATTAGTTAGCTTATTGATTCTGCTTATTTTGTTGTTGATATCTGCTTATTAAGTCTGCTAATAGCTTATCACTATCTGGTATTAAGGAATTGTTCTTAAAATTTCAAAAATATAAGCTGAAAATGAGTTTGAGACATTTAAAGGGGTGTTTGGGACAGTGTGTCAAACGGGTCAAAATAGGTTTAAAAACCTCTTGGGTCATTTGGTGGATTTTGACAAGCTCTTGTTAGTTGATTCAAGCTGTTTTCAAAAGGTCTTAAAAGCTAGGAGTGAGTTTTTAAGTTTTTCTACTAGGTTTTCAAAACTGTGTTTCAAAAGAATTTTTCATATAGCTCATTTGATTAAGCTGTCAAAACCTGTTTTGAAGTGTTGTGTTAGATTTGTTTTTAGTATTGCAATGCAGTAGAGTAGTAGGGTTTAAGTCTGCAATTGTTGTTTGAGTTTGTGCAAAAATCTGTCATAGAAATTGCTAAGAGTTGAAGTCTAAGCTAAAAACAGCTTTTTGATTGGCTTATTGTGGCTTATTCTTTCTTTCAAAATGGATTTTGATTATTGCTACTTGCTCATTTAGGTCCAATCTTCATCTGTTTTTAGCTTAAAAGTTCATAAGGATCTTGTTACTTGCTTAATTTTAAGCTCAAAAAGTAGGATTTGTAAAAATTTCAAAATAATTTTCTAAGTGTTGTGAATGAACAAATGGCTTTTTCATTAAGCTTTTTAATGGCTTATCTGTGTTTCAAAATGTTTTCTATTTGCTGATTATTAAAGCTTATTGTTCAAGCTTTCAGCCCATATAGTCCTTATTCCCATAAGGATCCATCTTGGTGCTTATTTTTAAGCCCAAAAGTGGTCCTTTGGGCTGTTTGACTGCCAGTTTTTGGCTTAAGTGCTATTTGGCTTATTTGTGCTTATCTGCTTAATTTCCTAGCTTATTTAGGTTTAATATTGCTTATTAATTTAGTTTAAGCCCATTTTAGCTTATTCCTCTTAGGTTAGAGCTTATTGTAGCTTATTTGCATCTTAGAGTAAAAAGAAACCCTAAATTGCTAAACAAGATTCCTAAAATTGCGTAAGAGATATACATCAATCTCTTCCTAAAAACGCGTAATATCAATCTCTTCTAAATTAATACTCATTCCTTCTTATGAGAATAACCACTAGGAATATATCTATAATTCCTGCATACAATAATCACGTCTATAAATAAGATCAGCAGATTCTATATCTCTGTCAGCAGAAATGAGAACATGACCAGCAAAAACATAATCAGCAGAAATCACTTAATGCCGCCAGCAGAAACGAACATCTCTAACAGCAGAAATGACACTTAGTCATTTTCAATAATTCCCACCACCGAGGTTGCTCCGGTGGGTTCTTCTCCTACAAGAATTTGATATCATAATCCGTGATAAAAAAGAAGTGAGAACCTCATGGCCGATCATTTATCTAGACTTGAGAATCCTCACAAGGATGTGTTAGAAAATAAAGACATAAATGAAAATTTTCCTTTAGAGACTCTTGGTGTAATATCTAGTGGAAGTACCCCATGGTTTGCGGACTATGCAAATTTCCATGCGGGGAATTTTATCATCAAAGGAATGACGACTCAACAAAAGAAGAAGTTTTTCAAGGACGTTAAACATTATTTCTGGGACGATCCCTATCTTTTTCGTATTTGTGTGGATCAAATCATTCGAAGGTGTGTGCATGAGCAAGAAGCTAATGATGTCCTCAAAGTTTGTCATGAAGGACCCGAACGAGTGCCATCATGAGTGGTCAAACTCACCGCTCATGACAAAGTATTTGTGCCGGTTTCTTTTGGCCGACCATATATCGAGATGCCCATACTATAATCAAATCTTGTGATACGTGTCAAAGACAAGGCAAAATTTCACAACGAGATGAGATGCCTTAAAATGCTATTCAAGTTTGTAAAATTTTCGATGTATGGGGTATCGATTTTATGGGACCATTTCCGTCTTCACATGGGAATAAATACATCCTCTTTGCAGTTGACTATCTTTCGAAATGGGTTGAAGCAAAGGCGCTCCCCACAAATGATGCTCGAGTTGTAGTTAAGTTTTTGAAATCTCTTTTTGCCCGATTCGGAACACCTAGAGCTATTATAAGCGATCGTGCGACCCATTTTTGTCATAATCAATTTGCTAAAGTAATGTCTAAGTATGGGATCACTCATCGTCTTGCTACCGCTTATCACCCTCAAACGAGCGGTCAAGTGGAGGTGTCCAATTGTGGCTTGAAACGTATTCTTGAAAGGACGGTTGGTGAGAATCATGCCTCTTTGTCCGACAAACTAGATGATAATTTATGGGCATTTTGTACCGCTTTTAAAACACCGATTGGTTGTACGCCGTACAAGTTAGTGTACGGGAAGTCTTGCCATTTACCTATCGAGTTAGAGCATAAAGCATATTGGGCTTTGAAACATGCTAATTTCGATCTTAAAACCGCGGGTGATCACCGGAAGCTTCAACTTAATGAACTTAATAAGCTTCGTGATCAAGCTTACGAGAATTCTTTGATATATAAAGAGAGGAAGAAGAAGCTTCACGACTATAAGATTAAAAACCGAATTTTCAATGTTGGTGATCGAGTTTTACTCTTCAACTCTCGTCTAAAGATATTCTCGGGAAAGCTTAAAACTCGTTGGTCATACCATTCAACCATCACCAAAGTTTAACTATATGGACCAACAAGTTATCTCAACCGATGGTCACACATTAAGGTGAATGGTCATCGTGTGAAGTCATTACCTTCGTAGGGGACTTGACCACCCAAGGAAGTCCAGGATCACCACAACTTTCCACCGAGGACGAATGAATTTCGGGGATCGAGTCAAGCTATGTGACTCGGTTACCAAAAATAAAGCGCTTCGTGGGAGGCACCCCATGCATATCCTTCTATCTTCTTTCTTATTTCAATTTCTTATTTCTATTGTGATGTGAGGAGGCTTGTACTCTTTCGATTCTTGTTGTTTGTGCTTGTGATTTTTTTTGTAGGATTGACCCAAATTTTTCTTAAGACTCTTGTGTTCGGTGTTTTGTCTCGGTTCACTCGAGCTTCCTATCCTTTGCTTGCAATTAGTTTTGGGAAATCCGATATCCTAAGATTATTATCGACTAACATTTATCTTGAAGCATACTTAATAAACGGCTTGAGATTTTTGTAATACTCTCTTCATGCTTGGATTATGCATTCAACTTTTTTGAGTTCTTGTATGGGGTTTTAAGTCTTAGGCTAGGAAACATTGAGGACAATGTTTCATTTTAGTATGGGGTAGTATATCTTCGATATGATCTTACCTACTTTTACCCGTTGTTCTCACGTACCCCGTTTTCCCACAAAAATATGAAGAAAAAAAATTCAAAAATAAAATAAGTGTTTTGTCACAATTTTGACTTTCCTACTGGGTAGAATAAGAATAAATTTTGACTTGATCGAGCGTGTTGAGCTCTAGCTTGTTCCTTAACTTTTAGGCTAAGCGTTCGCGAAAATTTGCGAAGAACAAAAAATGATAGAGTTAAGTATGAGTGAGATGCTAAACAAGGATTATTTGGAAATCTTAAGAGCTCATGTATGTAATTTGTGGCTTTTTCTCCCATAAGCTCCTAACCGGATTAATAATACGTGCTATTTTTGGAGATTAAACTTAAATCAACAATTTTTATGTAGTATATAGCAAAAAATTTAGTCTTAGTTCAAATTTATACTTGAATTTTTCAAAAAGAAGTCTTCTCTATATTAAAAAAAAAAATAATAATAATAATAATATGAAAAATGAAAAAATATATAAATATAAACTGTGGGCTAATAAAAGTTTGCTGCATCTTGCCGGCTCACAACCGATGTTACAGCCTTCTAAAGAAAGCCCATAGTAAGAATAAAAATCCGAGACTGATAAAAGTTTGCTGCATCTTGCCGGCTCACAACCGATGTTGCAGCCTTCTAAAAGGTCGAGGGTTACAATTGCATAAATGTTATGTTTAATATTAAGTTTGAATTAATAAATAGATCTCTTTTTGTTAAATTTAAATATGCTTTTGAACTTTGACTATTCTATTTAAATTTTTTTAAATAAGCTATGGATATAAGGGAAACCTGAGAGTTTTTGAAACCTAAGGTCCGTGAGTCCCGATACTAGTCTCTGTGGGGTGTCAAAAGCCTGGTCACTTAGCCGCAAGGTTGGGATGTGCCGAGACGAAAGTCGCTACATGGGATGATCTCGCCTTCAAACTCATTATTCTCAGGTGGAACGTGAAGCATAGAATTTTGCAAAATGTTGACTATGGTTTGAAATTCAAAATGCACATTCACTCTAAGATATAATAATTATACGAGAGTGAAAAGTTCGAACATGTTCAAATATGAGCAAGTGTTAGCATCTTAACTGATATTAACGGTGATTTCGATTTAAGCTTGTTTTGGAGCAAGTAAATAAGGGTCGGGATTATAAATTTATCCTTTTTGAGGCATTCTCGGATCGAAATGCATCTTGTTCTATGATCCCTAACGGTTATGAAAATAACGAAAGTCGGAATATTCTAGTTAGTTGTTTAAAAAAATCATAAAAATGGAAAAAGTTTTGAAAACTGGGAAAATAGGGTGTTTTAAAGCTTGTGATTTCTTAACTCTCCCCACAAAAGTCTTTGCTACTTTTCAAAGATTTAGTTTAGGGAAGTTTTGAGGTATTTGGTTTTAGAGCATATAACATTGCGTGAGGACACGGCAATCGCTTAGTTTGGGGAATTTTGATATGTGAGAAATCACATATCCTTGTTATACCAAAAATGGCCTTAAAATGAACAAATTGTGCAATTTATGCTTGTATATTGCTTGTTTTGTCATTTGTGATGTGTAGGTACGGATATTGCAAAAATCATAAGAAAACAGTCAAAACCGGGCAAACACAAACACGGGGACGGATAGAGTGCACAAGAGCCGGAAGTTTTCTAGCAAATGGTCAACAAAGTCAACTCTTGGTCAAACCACAAAACGATAAAACCCTCAAAATCCCAAATGAGCCCTCAATGTTAAATAAATTTCACAAATAGTCCTTAAGTGACTAACACCGTTAGTCCTCTTTGATTAAAAAGATAACGGTCGTTAGTCTCTTATTAAACCCAAAACCCTTTTACCATTTAACCCGAGCCCAAATCATAACCCTTAGCCCAAACCCTTTTATAAAAGCCCAAGTAAAAAAAACAGTTAAACGGGTCAAACAAAATCGTTATAAAGAAAATGGCGCGAAGGATTTTTACTATTCATCCATCGTCCAAAACTAATTACCCTGCTCAAATTAGAAGGGTAAAATCCCCTCCCTTTCATTAATCCCATGTGGCACGAAGTTACCAAGTACCAAGTGACATCTCATCATAGAAAAATTTACTTCAAGAGCTTGATATGGTTAAGACACCCAAGGGGAAATGATCACCGTACTCAAATCAAACACACCAATGTGGAATTTTGCACTGAAATCAAGCTAAAAGAAGCACACCCTCCAAAGATATGGGATTGCCAGCCTGGCAATCCATGTGCTCACTAGTTGATCCAACGACTAAAGATTAGGAGCTAATGATTGGTAATGATTGAAAGGCCAAGATCAAACCAAGGGGAGCGTGTGCAGAGGTCTAGATCCTTCTCTCCAGGCTTATAAATACAAGACCTCATCTTGCACCTCCCTCACTCACTAAAAGGGCAATCTATGGAGTAGTTTTTAGTGTAGCTTTAGTTTAATTGTCATGTAGCTTATTAAGTCATTTTCAGCTTATTGTAACTTTTTCTATTGTAATTTTAATTTAAAAGCTTTGTAACCTTTCATCTTAATCAATAAAAGTCAGTTTCATTTACCTTATGCTTAACTTCAGTTTTTACTTAATTGAATGATGGATTGATTTAAATCTCATCCAAGGGCCACGATTTGAGATCCAATCATTACAAGGAATTAAGAGCCAAGATGAAAGCTAAGAGGAGCGTATTAAAGACCTGGAAACTTCCCTCATCTCCTATAAATAGAGCTTACTCCTCACTCATAAGGATGGTGTTTTATCTAGTTTCTAGTAGCTTTAAGGTAGCTTTTAAATTTAGCTTATGTAATTTCTAATTCAGTTTTCAGCTTATGTAATTCCTTCTTTAAGTTTGTAATCAGCTTATTTCATTAATAAAAGTTTAGTTTTCTATTGATTAATTGTTATTTCCTGTTTTTACTCTTATTGCAAAATGATTTGATTAAACTGTTCTATAAGCTCAAAGTTATTCATAAGCTACTAAAAGCTCTCAAATAAGTTTGAAAACTCCATGGAATTGGATGGCTGCTCTGAGTTTTCAAACTGGTAATAGTGCTTGAAGGTGTTAGGATTAGTATAGGATCTTTGGATTAAGTTTTAGCTATAAGCTTAAGCTACTTTTATAAGCTCTATTGTGAGCAATCACCTCTGTTTAGCTGAGGTGGAGGTACACTTTCCTTTACATTTCTCTAAGTTCTTTGTTGTCTTTAATACTTTAGCTTATTTGTTTGCTTACTAGCTTAATCTTTTTATCACTTGCTTATTTCTATTTTATCTAGCTTATTGATGTTTAATATAGTTGTTTTATGCTTATTGGTTTGCCTGTTAGTTTAAATTTCTGTTTTCAAGTTATTGTTTCAAATCTGTCATGAAAATCCAAAAATATTAGCTTAGATTGTTAGCTTATTTGTCCTGCTTATTAGTTTGCTTAATTCTGCTTATTAGGACTGTTAAAAGCTTGTTAACATCTGGTATTTGAACTTTGTGCCTTAAATCTAAAATTCATAAGCTAAAAGATGGGTTTAAACCTTTTAAAGGGGTGTTTGGCATAAGACAGCACTAACATTAGTTAGTGCTGTCAAGTGTTCTACAATTCTTTAAACTGTTTTTTAAATCTCATTCCTAGGTTTATAAAGATCAGGATTTGAGGATTTAGTTTGGTTATATCAAGTATTGATCAAATTTGTTAGTTAATAGTAGGATCTGAGGTCATAACTCAGATCTTTAAGCTTTTGAGCCTTGATTGTTTCTTATGGATATTTTTAGTATATTTGCTATTTCCCTGGTGTTTCAATAGTATAGAAGTTAGTTTTTAAGGTCTGTGCATTTAGTTTTTTAAGTTTTGACTCTTAGGTGTCAAATGCATCAGCATAGTTAAATAGCCTAATAGCCAATTTCTAGCTTAGATCTCAGAGGGTAAAATTAGTTGTTAAGTTTTGAAATTAGGTTTATAAGTAGATTTTAGGTCATAGTTCATTTGTTTGAGTTTATTTTGTAGTGAAAAGCTTATTTGATAATCTGTTTTTAGCCTTAAACTTAGCATTTTGTCTTTTTCATTAAAACTTCAAATTTAAAAAAAATTAGTTTTCTGTCTGCACACCTTTTTCATTCAGCATTTTCTTAGAGCATTTGATATTCAAACTAAGTTTCAAAAGCAGTTTTAAGTAGTGTGGAGGATAGATTTTCTAGTGGTAAAGATCAATAAGCCAAAAGGTTCCATTTGCTTATTGGAAATTAAGCTCAAAGTTGCCTCTTAGGACTGTTTGGTACTCAGTTTATGCTTAAGTGCTTATTTGACTTTTCAGCTTATGGCTTAATACTTTTGCTTAAAATTGGTTTGCACTTGCTTATTAGGGTAGTGAAAGAGTACTAGTAGCTTTATTAATTCTAGGTTAAGCTTATTCTAGTTTTCTAGTTACCATTAGTTTAAGTAAAAAGCTAATTTGCCTTTCAAGTTTAAACTGTCAACTTTTAAGCTAATTTTTAGCTTATTCAGTGATTTTCATAAAAAGTTTCTTTAGAGAAATTTGCTTATTTTCAGTAGCTTAACAACTTTGCTTTTTAAAGTTTTTGCAAAAAAATTAAAAAAGGGAAGAGGGGAAATCGTGGGTGAGCAGGGCTCGAACCCACGACCTCTACCCTCCTCAACCTTTTTAACACTCCACACACAAACACACTAACCACTGCGCCCTTGGGACTTTTACGTCCTAAGGTGCGTAGTTTATTCTTTTACCCCATTTTTAAGTTTTGTTATAGAAAAGCACTTCGAGTGCTTAAAAGCTTTTGCCCGGCTTATTTAGTTTAGCTTTTTAAGTTTGTACATTTTTCCTGCATTCTGTTTATCTTAAGCTATTTTTAGTACTTTTCTTAGATTTTTAACTCAAAGTTTAGTATTTTTAATCATTTATTTTTGTTAAAAACTTTAAAAAATCATAAAAAATAGAAAAATAATCAAAAAAATAATTTTCTTTTTTATAAAATTTTCTTTTATCATAATCTAGGCTTAGGTTTGAAATTTACTTTCGTAAGGTTAATATTTTGAAATTTCACTTTTTAAAGAACGGGATTTCGTTCCCGTTCTCGTTTTCTTCGTTTTTAAGCTTTAAGTGTTCTCGTTTTAGAATTTCCTTAGCCTTTTCTTATAAGTTAGTAAAATAGGATTAGGAAAATTAGAAAAATCATTTTAGGTTTAATTTTAGATAATTTAGGTTTTAAATGTCGCGTTTTTAATTCCCGTTTACATTTTATGCTTACGTGTTTAATTGTCATTTCTTGCTTACTTGTTTTCGTACATTTATCTACTTGTCATTTATTTTTAGTAGGATTTAGACAACCAAATCAAAATCTTCGAAACCATTCAAAACGCGCGATCACGGACTTAACCGATTTTCAATTCACGCTTCGTCGAGGGAAAACGACCCGGGAGGTTTTTGAGACAACTTTGGTTAAAAGTTTGTTTCTCGAACCCGACGGAAAATACTTACTATACTATTATTTGATATAATCCTTATATACTTATATTTTAGAAATGTATTTAGGGTTTTAATTCAGTGTTCTAGATTATTTGTAGTGTTTACTCTATTTCTGTTATCGTTTTTTCCGTAGTTAGGTTTAATTGTGCTTTAATTTGCTCACAATTAGGATTAGAAAACAATCATCTTTGAACCATTCATGTCAGTGTCCAAATAAACAAACGAGGTCTCTATTTTATTAATCTTTGGGAAAACGGACCTTGGTATATCATTACCGGTTTACGTCTTGTAGTATTTTTTGTTGAAGATTTTTCCTACTACCTTAGTCCTCAAGGGTTGAGTTTTGAATTTTCTTATTACCTTTGGATATTATTACGTATTAAAACTATACACACCAAGTTTTTGGCGCCGCTGCCGGGGATTTGAGATTAAGATTCCTTCGTTTGCATTTGTCGATCGTGGTTTGAAGAACCTTTCGTTTTCGAAAGTTACCCTTTTGAGAAAATCAAAAATATAAAATATATATATATATAAAAAGTAAAAAAATATTTTTCTTTTCTTTTTAGTATAAGTAGAAGATTAATAAATAAATAAAAAATAATAATAAAAAAATATTTGCTCTTCCGGATTTTTCGATTTTTATTTGTTAATATAAGAAATAAAAATTTTACAAAGTTGGTAAAAGAACACTAACAAATAATACTTTCAACTGAAGTATTATCCATCAATAAGTTCCCGAACTAAGATTTCAAAAAAATTTACCGTTTGTGCATTTACGAAAAAAGGCGCACCTTTTTGTAAAATTTATTTTATTAAGGGAGTTACCGGGAGTTACCCTAAGTTTGTTGAGTATTCGGTAACAAAAAATATTTAATTTTCTCATTTCTTTTATCATTTCATTTGTTAGTTTAGGCTTGCGCACTAGAAATTCCATTTCCAAATATTCAACGTAACCATGCGAGACGTCGAATGAGGCGTGCTTCCAAAACGTGTCGAACCCGGGCTTCGGATATCGTTGAAGTTGAAACAATGCGGAACGTACATGGAAGAGCTACTCCGTGCCACCACGGATAAGGGTATGGGTAAGCTATCGTTTACAGAAATTAATGCGGATCCTTTTGAGATTTAAGACAATTTGTTACAACTAGTTCAAGTACCGTTTCCGGATATGAGAGGGAAATCCCATGCTCATATTAAATAGTTTCATAAGGTTTACTCGACTTACGATTAAGAGATGTACCCAAACGATGTCTATTAGCTTAGGTTGTTTTCCATATTCGCTTGAGGGGAACACAAGATTGTGGTACGAGAAAGAACCACCTAATTCTATCTTGACTTGGGAGGATCTCGTTACTAAATTTGTGATTTTCCAAAAATTTTTTCCATCCTTGAAAACCACTCACTAAAATGAAAGTTCTCGTTATATTACAAAGATTTAGAGCGGAAACTTTTAGTGAAGCTTCGGGGACGATTAAGGAAATGCTTTTGAGGGCTTGTCCTTCACACGGATTTACAGAGTTAATCAAGTTGTTACTTTTATAAAGGTTTTAAACGAGATAACGTTCAGACTCCTTAAATGGACGCGGCGGGTGGGAATCTTTTGGAGTAAGGTCGACTAGAGGGCTTTGTAACTTAATTGAAAAAAAAAAGTTCGTTATTCACGTAATAAATCGAATGAATCTAGGATGAATACGACTTCTAGGAAAATGTTAGTAAAACGGATGAGAGAATTGATAAGCTTGCGGATCAACCTTCGACCTTAGTTAAGATTGTTTCTAAAAAAGTTATCACTCCCGCTCTGGTTAAAGCGGTTAAGGAAATTTGTGTTACTTGTAGTGGGCCTCATGCTTGGTACAATTGTTTAATTCCGTTTAACAATCAAAGCTAGTGTTTGTGCCCTTGGCAACGGTTCTTACAATCAGTTACCCTCAAAAACTGTGTTAGTAATCAAATGGCACCCACGGTTTTGATCCGGTTTGCAAAACTTAGTCAAATAGGAATTATCAAAATCAAGGTCAAGGGAGTAATTTTAATCGGGGAAATAATTTTCATGGTAATCAAGGGTTTCAAGTTCAAAACAATCATGTTCTAAATTTTCAAAATCAATGATTTCAAAACCAACCATTTCAAGTTCCTAATAATCAAGTTCAACAAGAGTTTTCAAATGATTTTTCAAGTTACAAGATGACTAATGATCAAATGATGAGAAACATGCAAAACCAAATAATGAAATTCAAAACACATTGAAGACTCAACAAGCCGTCTTGATGAATCAACAAAATGTTTTTCAAACTAACCTACAAAATATGTTGTGGATTCTTTCAAAACCAAGCCTTAACTTCAAGTACTCTTCCGAGTAATACCATTCCAAACCCGAAGTGTGAGATGAAAGCGATCACTACTCGAAGTGGTGTTGTTTACGAGGGACCTCGATTCCTATAACATTCTCTAATATAAAAAAAAAAAAACGGTTGAGGAACGTGAATAGGAAACCAGAGGAGACAAAGGATAAAGAGCAAACAAATTTCCAAGGATAATAGATACGCTTCACATCCCACCTCCGGTTTAAACCATATTCGATTCCGGACGGATGTTCGATGATTTTACCTAAGCGAACATTCCATATCCTTCACGACTTAAGATCAAAAGTTTCGTGAAAATAGATTTCTTATCAAAAGCTAAGGATTTTTCAAATGTTCATAGGATTTACGCTTTGACATTAGCTTTGCAGACGCTTTGTTTTTGATGCCAAGATTTGCTCCTACGATTAAGTATTTTGCTCTATGAATAAGGAAAGTTGCTGGAATTAGTAAGTTATCATTGAACGAGGAACCTGCTCAGCGATGCTCACTCAAAATGCTTCCTGAAAAGCTTGGAGATCCCGGCAAATTTTTTATTTCTATGCAATATTTTTACGGGAATGGATGTTTTGTCACGCTGGCCAATCTTGGCGATGCGAGCAAAAGCTTATGCCTCTTTCCATTTGGAAAAAAGTTATCCTTACCTGAACTTACCCCTACTCGGATGGACTCCTTGAGTTAGCGGATCGATCATAACTCATCCTAAAGGGGACTGACGAAGCGTTTATGTCAAAGTGGGAATGTTCCACATTTCCTTACCGGACTTTATTGTTGTTGATTTGAAGCCGATCCCACGAGTACTTCATACTTGGAGATCCTTCTTAAGAAACGGTCGTGCCTTAATTGATGTTTATGGGAGAAGAAATAACCTTTCAGTTGATAACGAAGCCATCACTATTTAATCTAGATCAAACATACGAGATACTCTTTCTAAAAATGAAAGTCGGTAAACCGAATTGACAATCATTTGATGACGTTTGTGAGGGAGTATGCTCCGAATTGTTTAGGGTTTTCTTATAATATTCGGGTGGCAATCCACCCCGACGTCTAAGCTCTTACTTCCGATTCATTTTTAGAAGAGATCGAAGCTTATCTTCAACGGCATGATTCCGATTTCACCAGATATTGATCTCGCCGATTTCTTCCAGAGGTGGAGATATTTGCTTAATTGAAAAATTGTTAATATAAGTGAACCGTTTTAATCTCTCGGAGGGGACCTTTAAAGCCTGGATAGTAATCAAGGTAAAACCTCAAATGAACGAGCATCGGAATTAGAGTTAAAAGATTTACCATCTCTTTGGAATATGCTTATTAGAGCAAAACGACAAAGTAACAGTGGTTATTGCAATAGGTTAAAGATGTGAAAAGATGCTCTCTTTAAAAAGTGCTTTAAATCACATAAACGGGCCATTGCATGGAAACATCCACCGAATACAAGGGGTATCACCCTCGTTTTTGTACACACAAAATCTTGATGGAGGATGATTACAAACCTTGGTTCAAAGTCAAAGACGGGTTAACCTTAAAAATTTCACGAGGGTAATAAAAAAGGAGGTCTAAAATTCTTGATACCGAAATGATTTACACGTCTCGCATAGCCCATGGGTTAGTCCAGTGCATTGTGTACCAAAAGAAATGGTGGAATAACCGTTGTTGTAATGAAGAGAATGTATTTAATTCTGACACGTTTAGTATATCGGGTGGTGAGTTTGTACTCGATATAGAAATTAAATGAAGCAAACTCGAAAAGATCATGTTCCATTGCCATTTATGATCAAATGGTTAGAAAAGATTGCGGAAATAGAGTTTTTATAGTTTTTGATGGATTTTCGGATTATTCTAAATACCATAGCAACCCAAGGACATGAGAAAACTTCTTTAAGTTTATAAGCAAAATGGTTTACCAAATTAGCTTAGGTTTTTATAAAACTTAAGGTATGAAGGTAATTAATTAACTGTTAGCCTCAAAATATCAAGTCGAACATGAACTTTGTTCATTATGTATTTAAGTCTCGGTCAATCAATTAGTTAACGTTGTAATAGGAAAGTATCGAGAATCAGGCTCGATAGTTAATCTAATATTGTATATGTTTCGGGTTTAATCCTAAGCAAAACTTGAGCCCGGGTCCTAGTCAAATATCCTGAACGTCACTTTAAGTTTCGGGGTATATATATTCCTTTTCCACCTAGGAAAAGTTAGTAGTGGATTTCATTTATAATATTTCATTTTTCTCTTTTCTCTTTTTTCTCTCTAACCTCTCTCTTATTTCTCTCTCTAGGAAATCATCTCACTCTCTTTCTATATTTCTTGATCTAGATCCATGTATGATATGAAGTGTATGTGTTAAAGGGATCCTACAATTGGTACCAGAGCTTCAAGGGTGGATTCGTGTTTGATTTGTGGTTCAAAATCATCAAAATTCGTGGCTTGGTTTGTTTATTTTTTTTGGTTCAAAAAATATAGCAACAAAATCCAAGATTGATCTTTGTTTGTGGTTAAAAGTGTTAAAGATTTGTACTTTCGGGCTTAGAAATATCCCTTGCATAATTACTAGGTGGTTTTAACATCATTTCGTAGCTTTCAAGAAAGTTTGAAGATTTTTTCTTGGCTGCGTTTTGTCTAACTGAAAGGGTGTTCTTCATTGCGTTTTGCTCTCACTGCGTTTTGGTCATTGCGTTTTGCTTTCATTGCATTTTGGTCATTGGGTTTTGCTCTCATTGCATTTTGGTCATTGCGTTTTGCCTACTGAAGACCCTTTATCAAAGTAAATCTGAACGTTATGCTGCCCAAATCGCAACAAATCTTGCGTTTTGCCTAGAAGATCTTGCGTTTTGTTCATTGCGTTTTGTCTCAAGGTTACGTTTTGCTGATTGAATTTTGTCTCAAGGTTGCGTTTTACTCATTCTGTTTTGTCTCAAGGTTGCGTTTTGCTCATTGCGTTTTGTCTCAAGGTTGCGTTTTGCTCATTGCGTTTTGTCTCAAGGTTGCGTTTTGCTCATTGCGTTTTGTCTCAAGGTTGCGTTTTGCTCATTGCGTTTTGTCTCAAGGTTGCGTTTTGTCTCATTGCGTTTTGACTAAATACATTGCGTTTTGTCCATTGAAAACCCTTGTTTTGAAAACCTAATTTCCCGAAAAAAAATTAACCGAATTGGGGAATCTATTAATCATTGTCTAATCAAAACATAACATCAAGACAAACAAGAACATAAAAGACAATCAATTCACAACAAACAAACCTTAAACACAATCAATCATTCACGGTTTTCTATTGATTTTGTAAAATCCCGT
>BQNB010053136.1:0-13344 GCA_026074375.1 Tanacetum coccineum
TCCTTCCTGTGAAATTGCTAACTCCTCCATTCGCATTTTACATAGGGTCGAGTTTTCTCCTCATGATCTAATTATACATCATCTAGGTCATGATATTTAGAGGGGAGTTAAGGTCAATGTAGGATTTCTCTACATCCACATGCCCAATGTTGCATGGTATCTTGAGGTTCGAAGGGCATCCTTCCATAAAGATGGGGTTTCGTATAAATATTGAAGGGATTAGGCCACACATGAGGCACTTGTGATATGCGAGTTCACTCTTAGTCGGTAATATGTCAAAATACTCCACTTCTTGCTCTCCTGCTTCAGGTTCCTCCTTGCGGGAATTGTCATTCTTTGGGAAAATCTCAATAAACATAACGTCTCCATCTTCCTCTTTAGTGCAAATGAGTTCAATGTTGGATGATGGGGGAACTAATCCGAGTGATTCGAAGAATGAATTGAATTTGAGGAATTTTTCAATGATGAATGTAACGAATGGATCGGTTGGTGTAGGAGGGTTGACGTGGATATTTTTTGGGTCGTCCTCTTCTTCCTTATTCTCTTTTTCTCCGTCATCATAAGAGGCTCTTTGTTGCTCGGGTATGGATTGTGATGGCGTTGATTGAACCGTGGGTTTGAGTTGAGATTGCAGGTCTTCAGTTGAGTAAGAACGAGCAGACAAAATTGGATAATTACTCAGTTTCGGGTTCTTAACCGTATCGCTAGGTAGTGTGCCCGCTATTCGATCGATGATGGCCTTCAGCACAATGTCAGTTTTGTTGGTCATCTCTCTTTGTTGTTTGAAATCGGCTTTAAACTTGGACAATCTAGCGTCTTGAGATGCCATGAAATTGGATAACAATCCTTCAAGGTTTGATTGATTGTTAAAGCTTCGAGGATAGTTGTTGAAAGAATGTTTTGGGATTGAACCGTTGGGTTGGAACCGGTTAGGTGGGTTTGAAAAATTATTTTGAGAATTTTGGGGTTGTCTCCACCTAAGGTTTGGGTGACTTCTCCATGATGGATTATAGGTGTCACCAAGATTGTTTTGCTTGGGCTTGAAAGTATACCACTTACCTCCCGCTTCATCGGTACGCGAGGATGCGTATTCAACAAAGGCTTGTTCGGGATCTTCCATGCAATACTGAGTGTCGTGGGGACCACTGCAGATCTCACATGAGGTAGTGATTTTGTTCACTTGAGTAGGTTGTGTCGGAGCAAGATGAGCTTCCATCAAGCGTTGGACTTGATTTTCGAGCTCGATTAGACGACGGTCGGATGTACTCGGGACATCTTGAGGCAAAGCGATTGCCTTGACCGGCTTAGCGAAATCCCTTGGGTCGTTCCAACTTTCGTTGTCATAGAGGGCGAGGTCCTCTAATAATGCCCAGGATTCTTCGGCGTTGAGGTCACGAAGCTTACCACCGGCCGATTGGTCAATGGTTCGTCTTGTGACGGGATTGACATGGTCATAAAAAATTTAGACTTGGAGCCAAAGGTCTATGCCATGATGAGGGACTTTTTGGAGTAAGTCCTTGAAACGAGTCCATGCTTCGGATAGAGATTCTCCATGATGTTGTTGGAACATCAGGATATCGTTGCGGAGTTTTGCGGTCCTTCCTGGTGGAAAGAATTGAGCAAGGAATCGGGTAGTAAGATCCTCCCATGTGGAGATGGATCCTGCTAGAAGGCGTTCAAGCCAATTGCTAGCTTGATCGCATAGGGAAAATTGAAATAAACGCAGGCGCGTTCTTTCCCTATTTTCACCATCAAGGTCAAGTGAGTCCACAAGTTTAAGGAAATCACTTAAGGTGTTGATTGGATCCTGGACCGATAGTCCAGTGGATATGAGCATACGTTTTGCCACCAACCTGGATGGTGTAGGATAGAATAGAGGTACCACGTTGTTCCCTAGGGGAGCTCGCATGCGCCTTTTCCTATAGCACATCGTGGCTTGGTTTAGAGTAGTCTCATAGAGTAGGCTAGGTATTCTCGTCTCCCTATGGTGGTGGTACGAGAATATGCTGTTAACAAAAGATAACACAATAGAAAAGTAGACTACGTGAAAGCTATTAATACGCGACAAAGTAAATTCTCACTTGAATGGATTCAGGCGAGTAGAACATAAGATAAATATGATCAAAACCTAAATATTCCCCAGGCGGCTGATGCTCAAATAACTTATTGCGGTCGTCGTAGGATCTTCTTCACGAAGTTTTACAACTACCTTGGCAGAGAACCTTAAGCGTTTGTAGTAGTGTAGTATAGGCAAGACTCGGGGGGTTGTCATCGTTCACTCAGGGAAACTAGGTTGGGGAGGCTTGACACTGGTTCTATACAAAAGATTCTAAAGATTGAAAAGTAAGATCTATTTTGATGTATTCTATGTTTATGGAAAGCAAGTATATCATATATTTGAGAGGTGGGTTGGTTTTAGCTATTAAACTAAATATAAATGCTAAACTACTGGTTGATAACATAAGATAAAAGACTATGTTTAATTTTATTCGCATGTATTCTCCATAGATTGCCTCGCCTAGTGTTGTTGCTTTGTCTCACTTGTGTTTGATTTGAGTAACTATTTTTTAAGTCATGAACTATTACACGAACCCGGTCCGTTTCTAATTAGTATTTGCTTAGTAGCACGCCACAAGTAAGGTAGTATGAAGACTATTACAAGGCCCCTAGGAGTACACTAAGTGCATGTGAAATATATTAAGAGTGGATCAACCATATTAGAGGGCAATGTAGTATGAAGACTGTTACCCGATGGTATCCTTTCTACACAATCATGTTTTCCTAGACATATCAACAGCGATGCAGAGAAAAGTTGGTTTTATAAGGACCATAACATGCCTACATCTATCACAAAAAGCAAACACCATAAGATCTACATTTAGGGTCTTTTTCGATCAAAAATTAAACACAATAGGACTAGGTTTAGCACAGCCATGTTAAAGATAAAGCCAACAGAACAATAAATAATCACACAACAAGACATATTGAATGATTAAGTAAACCTTAATTGATTAAAACATAAGTTAAAGGAAGTACAATAGGATTTTTAGGCCTTAAAATCGTCCCTAACAGCTGATAAATAAACTAGGGTTCGTATCCTCTTTTTATTCTAATGTTACACACACAAAACCCTAATTTCGGGTTTGTATATATAGGAAAATCACTGCGACGGCGTCGCGTTTTAATCGTGACGCCGTCATGAAAGAGAATATTCTAGATAATGGGCTGGGTCGTGTACTCTGACGCCGTCGTGAGATCCAGTGACGCCGTCTTGGTCTTCGTTGTGACGGCGTCACGTTATATTGGTGACGCCGTCTCCAGCCACTGTAGAGAAATTCTTGAGCAATGTTGGTGTAGGTCCGTAGTCTTGTCTGTTTCTTCTCCAAATGAGCCCAAGTCACGTGTAATTCTTCCAAATGTCTTCCAAATGCGAAATACCTGAAAAAAGGAAAACTGAATAAGTACCTATTTTTGCGGCATAAAATGCACGATTTAGGGGGTTAAACGACCCTGAAAAAGTGTATAAAATGACGCCTCATCAGTTTACCATGTCTAACGTAATAATATCAAATATTAAATAAGTTGTTGCAATACAATTTGCTTAAAAGACCAGTAGCCATTGCCTTTTATTCATTACGTTGAGACGTACGGTAAATTGCCCAAACCCAAGGTGGTTATACATTTTCGTGAGACGTTGATGTTACATAATCATTAGTTATTGATTGGACACGAAACTTAATCGAGGTAAGCCAGGTTTGAGACCTTATGCTCGAGGCTAGATGGGATGAAACATGTTTTACTGTTATTATTGTAATAAGGTAAGTCCAATATTGTTCTAGGATGTGCCCTCCAATGGACAATTATTGATCGTCTATTCCTTTTGAATACACAATTGCCTAGAGATCAATGGTGTGGATGGTGGTATGTCAAGTTGGATCTTAGGCCTTAGAAAATTAATTGTTTATATATTTAAACATGGGTAGTTAATTTTCTTCAAGGATTATTATTGAAAATACTAAAATCTTGAACTTAATATCTATTGTAGATGGCACTACCTGTCTTAAACATAAACCATTCGGATTTCAGATCAATGTTTGAAAAACTTTCTGGTTCAAATATCAATGATTTGTTTTGTTCACCTAAGATGGTCTTGAGAGTTGAAAGGAAACTGTTTGTCCTTGAATAGCCTATTTCCCCTGCTCTACCTACCGATTCTAAGTACTTGCGCAGTGGAATGCGGTATATGATGATCATAATGAGGTTGCTTGTCTTATGCTTAGAAGTATGACTCCTAAACTACATGGATAGCTAGAAAATTCCTCACCTTAAGAAATGCTTCAGGAGCTTAAATTCATGTTTAAGAAACAAGCTGGAGTTGAGAGGTTTGACCTAATTCAAACTTTCCATACTTGCAAACAAGAGGAGGGAAAACCAGTTGGCCCATATGTCATTAAGATGAAGAATTATGTGGAGCAACTGGAACGTATTGGTTATGTGCTCCCACAAGATCTTAGTGTTGGTTTAATCTTGAATGGCCTCACTATTGACTTTACTGGTTTTGTAAGAATACAATATGCATAACATGGGGAAGACAATTGGTAAACTACATGTTCTGCTTATTGAATATGAGAAGGGTTTACATTAAAAGGCTGCTACACTACAAGTAATGGCGATTCAAGGTAAATCGCTTAATGCTAAAGGGAAAGGCAAGGGAAAGGATAAAAGTTATATCTCTAGGCCTAAAAACCCTAAACCTTCTGTTAAAGAGCATCCGACAAAGGATGATATCTGCCACCACTGCAAAGAGGTGGGTCATTGGAAGAGGAATTGTCCTGCTTACCTTGCTGAGTTGATAAAGAAGAAGAAGAAAGTCGGCATTGCCAGTTCTTCAAATTTTTGTAATAGAATTATTTCCTTTTTCTAATAAATCCCTGGGATGTATAACACTGGTTGTACGGTATCTCATATTTGTAACACAAAACAAGGGGCGAAGAAGAAAGTGAAATAGGGGAGGCTCTTCTATTTATGATAATTGATATGCTGTAGTCTTGAGGCCAAATGTTAATTCTACTTCTATAAAGATAGTCTGTCTTCATTGATTTTTAGTCGTTTGATTATTTGTTTTACTTAAACATAAACAATAAGTTTTTGAACGAGTTCAAGGTGTTCCTTTTAGAATGAAAGTAGGTTATCAACTGAGAAAAGACTATAAAGGCACTTTGATCAGATTCTAGGAGGGCGACTATATTAGTCAAGTGCTTTAAAGATTATCTCAAAGCTTCGTGGAATTGTTTCAACTGTCCTTACACCTCTCTTATACAACACAACACAACGGGGTGTTTGAAAGGTGGAATCGTACTTTGTTAGACATGGTTCGATCAATGATAAATCTTACAACTCTGTTGTTATCCTTTTGGGATTATGCTTTAGAGACTGCTACACACATTCTCAATCTAATTCCAACCAAGAAGGTTGATAAGACACCATATGAACTATGGTATGGAAAAGTTCCTAATTTGTCTTACTTAAAGGTCTGGGGTTTGTAGATTTTGTGCTAGAGAGATAAGCCTGGACAAATATATACCTATCTTGTTTAAGTGTATCTTTATAGGATACCCAAAGGAAACGATGGGGGTACTATTTCTACTTCCTATCTGAAAACAGAATTATTGTTGCAAGGTATGCTGAATTCTTAGAGAAAAATATTTTGTCTTAAGAAATCAGTGGGAGGGCCGAAGAACTCGAAGAAATTCAAGATGAAGATACATCACCTTCTGAAAACACTAGCGAAATTCCTATAGAGGTTTAAGGTTTAGAACCACCTCAAGAGGAAGTTGTTCCCGTTCGTAGGTCTGCAAGGACACATCAAGCTCCCGATCGCTTATGTCTAAATGTAGAAGTGGAGAAGCATAGTTTAAGTAATCTTAATGAACCTACTAACTATAAAGCTGCACTATTAGATCCGGAATCTGATAAGTGGCTCGGTGCTATGAATGCGGAAAATTCAATCTATGAAAGATAATCAAGTCTGGCGCTTGGTTGATCTTCCTTCTAATGGTAAGACTGTTGGGACTAAATGGCTTTTTAAGAAAAAGACTAACATGGATGGCAATGTACACACTTATAAAGCTTGTCTTGTAGCAAAGGGATTTACTCAAACCTATAGGGTTGATTATGAAGAAACGTTCTCACCCGTTAATGACATTAGAGCTATTAGGATTCTTATAGCCATAGAGGCGTTCTATGAGATATGGAAAATGAATGTCAAAACTGCCTTCTTAAATGGTTTTCTTGATAAAGACATTTATATGGTGTAACCTGAAGGTTTTGTTGATCCTAATCATCCAGAAAAGTATACAAGCTTCAAAGATTCATTTATAGTCTTAAGCAAGCATTAAGAAGTTGGAATAAAAGATTTGATGAGGAAATCAAAAAGTTTAGATTTGCTTAAAATCTTGATGAGCCATGTGTATATCAAAAGGCTAATGGGAGTAATGTTACATTCCTCGTCTTATATGTCGATGACATAGTCATTATTGGAAACCACATTCCAAGTTTACAAAGTGTAAAGTCATATCTTGGAAAGTGTTTCGCCATGAAAGATTTGGGGGAAACATCATTTATTCTTGGAATCAAGATCTGCCGAGATAGATCAAAGCGATTAATTGGACTAAGTCAAAGTGCTTACATGGATAAAATCTTGAAAAGGTTTAGGATTGATACTTCCAAATGCGGTTATATCCTTATGCAAGAAAGACTTGACTTGAATAAAACACAAGGTGAGGTGAAGCGGATGCAAAATGTACCCTATGCTTCGATTTTAGGTTCCATTATGTATGCGGTAAGATGAACTAGACCTGATATTACGTTCGCGCAAAATATAACAAGCCATTTTTAATAGAATCCAGGAGAACCACACTGGACTGCTGTGAAAACCATTCTTAAGTATTTAAGAAATACTAAAGATATGTTCTTGGTTTATAGTGGAAATCCTAAAGCTGAACTTTGAGTTGATGGCTATTACGATGCTGGATTTGAGACCGATAGATATGACATAAAATCTCTGACAGGATACGTCTTCGTTTTGAACGGAAGCACAGTAGACTAGAAAAGCTCCAAAACAAAGTACTATTGCAATGTCTGCTACATAAGCTGAATAACATAGTTGCGATGGAAGTTATTTGGATTAGAAAGTTTTATTCAGGGCCTTGGGATCAGTAAACAATAACGTACCTTTAATGATGTTTGCCGATAATTTCAGCCGCAGTTTTATTAATCGCAATGAAACTAGGGGTTTATTAGAGGAGCGCCTAGACACTTCCATAAAAGATTATCATTATGTTCGCCGCAGTGTATTGAACGGGGCAAAATAATTCTTATATTACACAGATGACAATTCTAGCCAAGATCCCTTTTACGAAAAGGCGTTTTACCAAAGGAAAGCTTACCCAACATGCTTTAGAGCACGGGACTTTGTTTAGCTCCAGTAGAGTAAATAACTCGTAGTTTCTTTGTAGATCTTGTGTTTAGTATTTGGATAAGGGATGCTAAGACAATTTTATTAATGATAATGATACGTGGTATGAAGTTATATTTAATATAAATTGTGTCCTATATTTGCATGTTTAATCCATGAATAATATTTATTATTCTAAATTAGTCCATTGTCAATTAACAATATGTGAATATTGTTAAATTAAATCAAATCTGAGTGATTGGTGATATCTTTGATATTAAAGGATGTGTCCGCCAAACTCACATGATATTCATAAGATGAATATTGGACTTCTCCAACTAATAAGATTATCACTTTATGGATCAGCGTCATTAAGTGAATCTTGTAAGTGATTTTGATTTACTAAATCCTTAGACTTGAGATGCAAGTAGGTCTTGCATGTGTGGATAATCCTTCTTGATGTAGTTTAAGTTGTCCTGAATAAGGTAGCTAATAAGGACTATTTTCGGAAGTGATTTTGAAGCATATGACTTGGCACTTGTAGTCAATAAAGAATTTGTTCCTTCAATAGTTGAAGTATGATGCCACTGGGCCCCTCGTAGGGTTAATCAGATGTATGTGTGGCCGCACCCAAAAACTCATGTAGATATGTCTCAATGATTTTTGGTAATCTTGATTAATCATATATACGAGAAACATAATCGTTAAATAATGGAATGATTTTGATCCATATCCATTTTTAACACGGTATCGGAAACAAAGGGATTGTAAATAGTTAAATCATTTAACTGTTACTTTATGAAGTACACTCAGGTATTTCTGGGAACATTGGCGTGTTGCTAGACGCTTACCAATGTTGTTATATTTATTTGTGACATGTCCAAGTGGGAGCTGTTGGGATATGTCCATATCATAAATAAATATACGGCCAGAAATATATGAGCCTATGGGGGCACACACGTATATACAGATGATACGTTTATTAATGTAATTAATATATTTATCGTATATTAATTATATTAATATACTTCACGAAATAATTAAATGGTCACAACAAAATAAAGGAGGGGTCCGAATGTCGTTTCTAGCAAACAAAAGGAGGTGTTTGAGTATGACTTGAAGAACAAGTATTGGGCTATATATATATATCCCATCCTCATTCATTCAAAGGGGTGACGATTATAATATCCCTTAAAAGGTTTCAGTTGATACCTAACATCCTACAAAATCATTCGCATGTGAATCTGTTCTTTAGATATGATTTTAATATATCTTACACATGCATGTAATATCAACATGCACATGCATACATAAGATATTGAATACTGATTCTTTATCCTTTGTGGTTTGACGATATTTGTTGTGGGATACAATCGTGTGACAATAAGAACAAAAGCAAGAACATCGTGTTCAGTTGTTTTATTCGTGAAAGAAGGACTAGCATCCTAACGTGTCTCGGTGACGTGTAGTGTATGCACACCATAGAGGTTATCTACTTTGGTAACTTAATTAGTTTGCGTGGTATTTAATTTATACACACGCGTATATTCAAGACGGTGTATTCATTAATTGCTAAAAGGTACACACTTTCTTGAACCCTTGTTAATTACATATTCTATACGTGTTTATCTTTTCCGCTGCGCACTCGTGATCTTTAATAGTTAATAGTTGTAAAACCCAACAGACGCATCCATGTGTTTTCTTAGAGAAACATAGTAGGCGTTTGGAGCATGGAACCTGAAGTCCCAGGTATCAATATTAGAAGTTGAATCGCGGTTTTAAAGAAGACTCGATCATGCAGTCCATTAGTTGATTGGTTTCTCAGTCAATTCTTGGCTGCCTACGTCAAGACCCACACGTTTAAGATGGTTAATAATGCTAAAGACTCCAGTTATGTTGCTATGAATTGTTAGCCTGTATTTTTATGTATTGTAGCCCATATTGTATTATGTAGTGTAACGGGCTCAAGCCTAGGTCTAGAACTATCTTTGTATCTGTATATATTGGATCGTTGGATGGAATGAAACACATAACAAACTTTCCCCACCTTCATGGTATCACAGCCTTGAAAGATCCAAACCCTAAAAACCCCCAAAACCCTAAATCTCATCGTTTTTTCTGTGCTATGTCACAACGTATTGAACGTGCTTGGTCACATGTTTGTTTTGTTGTGCAAAGGTCACAACATTGGAATTATTCCCGTGCTAGGTCACGATTGTGGTTATTTTTTTTCTTTTTTGGTTTCTCCTGCTCCTGTTCCATTCACGACACACATAAACCCTAATACCCACGCCATTACTACTCACCCAACAACTTCATCATGACTGGATCGGATCCTATACCTACACCACTCTTCGAGAAACTTTCTTTGATCACTCATCATCATCTCCTAACCCGGGTGCCCGTCAAGCTTGATCTTGACATTTGGAATTACGATTTATGGCAATACTATTTTGAATATCTTTGTGATGGTTATAAGGAACTCACGTTTATTCATGGTCCTAACAATACCCCTACATCCAGCACTCAAAACGCTCCTACACCTTTTACACCGGACGAGATGAAGGTCGATAAAATAATCCTATCGTGGATCTTTACGACTCTTTCGGATTCACTCCAAAAACGGTTAGTCATTGCAAGACCTAATTCCGCTAAGGAGGCTTGGGACTTTATTGGTGATCTTGTTAAAGAGAACAAGCGTACTTGCACTTCGACTTTGAAAACAGAATTACGGTCGATTAAGCTTGGTGATTTAAGCATGGAGGTATATTTTCAAAAAATTGAGTCAATTATGACTATTTTAGCCAGCCTTGATTCGCCCGCTAGTGACGACGATGTGGTTCATGCTAGGACTTCGATGATGGCTACAAGCTTTCTTCAAATCTTGAAGGATATGCTGATCTTCATATCAAATCGGATCCAATTAAAAAACCTTGATAAGAGATGCCTAGATAACTTGAACTTAATGTGTGGCCTTTCCGCGCAAGTCAAACAGCATTCGTTTTTTGGTTTTAATAGATTGACTATCGTCCTAATTCCTATCGCCTAGTTGAGTGTGGTTGCTTCCTAAAGAATTACGCTTACACTTTACCAGCTTCACACTAAATAAGAGTCCTTCATCACCGCGTCTTTGTCTTATATATGCAACCCCTATGAATTACTCCAGCTCATTTTATTTGTGAACCCAACTGCTGGCGATTATACGAGGTTCTTCCCTCTCCTGCTTCATTAGTAACACTTTCTATCTGCGAAAAAAGAAGAATCTTCCAAACTTTAATCTACCTCAATCATTGTGGTCGGTGCCCCCCGGGGTTACTGGTATCTCCCATCACCAACCCCGAACATTTTTTGAATCGAAACATGATATTGACATTCAGGGGTAAAGTATATTCAGTGTATGTAAGGTATCTTTCATTAATTATTTACTGGTTAGGTGTTGCCCATTGTAATTGTTAATGGGCATTTGGTTTTTTGATTTTTGCAGCTTCCAAGTCTGAGCTACTATATAACATCTACACACATTTCATGTTTTTATTTACATGGCACCTTTACCTTTTATATACTATGTATAGGTTGTACAAAACTTTTATTGTTTTATTGATTAAGTTGTTATTTTTTTGCAGCTATCATAGACGGTCTCAAATGTTGATTGACCCAACAATAAGCCAGCTTTCTAGTAGTGTTTTTATATAGCTGTCTGTCAACATCCTACGAATCATGTTTGTGTTGGCAACCACGAAAAGCTTTTGTCTAAGTTCAATGTTTACAGATTGCAAAGAATGTTGCTGCTGAGTTAATTGCAGCCTAAGAACAACAGCCGTCTATCCGCGAAATGGTGAAAAAGATATGGATGATTCAAAATGATGTGTAAGGTATTTGACAACACAAATGCTGTGGAAAAAAAATTATAACCCGAACCCGCAAGCACGGCGCTTTGCGTGGCAACTATATGCTGTCTAATAGTAAAAGGAAAAACTCTAAGATAAACGTTTTAAATCCCGTAAAAAGAAGGTTGGATATCAGGAGTGAAACATATAACCATCACTTATAAGTTACAACTTCAAACTGCCATTAGTTTCCATCCATATATCATATATCTTCATGATCAAACATGATAAGAAAAACAAGAAACAAAAAAGTCACCATATTATAGTGGAATCAAATTTTGTAATGATTAGTTACTTTTGATTTCGTATGAGCCTACCAAACTACAATTTCGAGGAGTCATTTTATTCAAACAGTTGGATACCCGGTAAACAAACGCACCCTTAATTAAAAGTTGTCATTCATTTGTACAGTTATTGTTAGAAAAAAACGTATAAATGAAACACATTTGCTAACCACAAAATTAGCCATCAGGTATCCACTGCCGTATTGTGTGGATACCCTACTAGTTTACTATAACAATTGCATTTTTTTTATAAATTTGACCTTCTAGAGGAATTTTTTTATGTCTTACTGAAATTACGAAGTAAACTAAAAAGTCATTCATATCTAGTTCTAAAAACCAACCATTTTTGGACGATATTATTAATAGAGTAAACTAGATCGTTCGTCCTTGTGGTTTAGGCTAAATCCCTAATCTCGTTTCTATTTTTTTTTGCATGAATCGTCCCTATATCGAAACTATGTAAAACCGTTCGTCCCTGTCTCAAGAGATAGGGACGAATGGTGTTACATAGTTTCATGCCAAAAACATGAGATAGGGTAAGAAAGGTCGTTACATAGTTCGAGTAGGGCGATTTCATTGCAAAAAAAAAATGACCAATAGGGACAGTGTTTAAGGTATTTGGCTAAATCCACAAGGAACGAAACGGTGTAATTTAATCTTATTAATCTATATATTCCAATAGGGCAAATTGACTCTTATAGTTTTCTACTTTCAATTTTTTACCATTTTAAGTATTTTAAAATTTTATACTATAAGTGGGTCACTGAACTTGAGATTATATACCATTTTAAGTAATCTTTTGATATGACACATGCGTTTTCGATCGTTTTTGTGCGTTTCCGTTGTTTTAATCCGTTTTCGATCGTTTCCACCGACTTCGTTTGTTTTCGACCGTTTTTGTCCATTTTCGACCGATTTCGTCCGTTTTCGACCGATTTCGTTCGTTTTCGACTGATTTCGTCCGATTTCGACAGTTTTTGACCATTTACGTTCGTTTTTGACCGCTTTTGACTGTTTCCGACAATTTTTGAGTTATTTCATCAGTTTTCGACCGATTTTGACAGTTTTTGACAATTTACGTTCGTTTTCAGCCGATTTCGTCCGTTTTTGACCATTTACGTTCGTTTTCGACCGATTTCGTCCGTTTTCGACAGTTTTTGACCATTTACGTTCGTTTTCGACCGCTTTCGACCGTTTCCGACAATTATTGAGTTATTTCATCAGTTTTCGATCGATTTCTTTCGATTTCCACCGATTTTGTTCGTTTTCGATCGTTTCCGACCAATTTCTCCTGATTTCGACCGTTTTCGTTCGTTTTCGACCGACTTCGTTCGTTTTCGACCGATTTCGCCTATTTTCGATCGATTTCGCCCGATTTCGACCGTTTTCATTCGTTTTCGTCTGCTTTCGATCGTTTCCACTTATTTCGTCCATTTTCGGCTAATTTCGTCCGTCTTTGACTGTTTTACGTCGTTTCTCTTGATGTTGTGACATTAGTTCACAAGGATTGACACCATTTGGCGATGCCGGAAACAGAAACGGACAAAATAGTCAAAAACAAAAATGGTTGAAAACAAATGATTTTTTGAATTGATCTTCGCATTCCCATGTAAACTCAGGGACGAAATCGGTCGAAAACTGTAACACCCCCAAATTGGGTCGCAGCGGAATAAGGGTCTGGGGCGTGTTACTTTATAGATCAATAACACAAGATATA
>BQNB010053136.1:14590-40161 GCA_026074375.1 Tanacetum coccineum
AAAACGTAGAGACAAAATGCAACTAAGAAAAGTCTTCTAGGGAGACAAAACGCAGTTTCCAAAGAAGCTTCAAATCACCAAAAATCACCCTTTTAAACGTTTGAGCTTGGATTTTCTTGCACAACTTGGTACTAGAAGGTTAAAACTACACTAAAAACACTAACTTTAACACTACAAACGTGAGAATCAAATAAAGCCAATGAGAAAACCATAAACCTTCAAAAACTAAATTTTTGATCAAATCTTCCAAGAGAAACTTACATACAATCTATGTAATAATCCCATGTGCTCTGATACCAATTGTAGTATATTGGATATCATAACACAATCAAGAGATGATAGGTTGGCCGATTTCTTGTAGAGAGAGAAAGTGAATATGCTAGTAAGAGAAAACACCTTAAGTGTGTGTAATATGAATTGAACAACCAACCCTTCCCATGGCTGGAAAGGATGTTTAAATACAAGAGTTTAAGTTCCCTAAGTGGGCTATGGAGTGGGCTAACATGTGGGTAAAGACCCGACCCAACACCATAAGTCATACGCTAATGATTAAACTACGAGCTATGCTATTCTAGACAATACACAGGGTGACCGAATCTTTTTCGTAAACCTAACATTTATATTTGATATGTGAATGACTCACAAATATATTTTTTGAATTAGGGTTTGGGAAAATTAACTGTTTTATGTGTGGTTTATGTTTTTGATAATCATCAGATATGAAAAGTGATGAAGACATGGTTGATGATGTAAAATTAGATAACAAGAGGATATATGATGTTACACAACTTGTTAAATTTTACTTGTTTGTTGTTTATATGATGTTGATTGATCGTCCCATGTAAAGCAATCGGAATGTATAAACTATCTTGATCGGGTTGGTACACTTTGAACCACTTGAAAGAGTTTTCTTTAGTAATTAAAAATTGAATCATTAGCTTCAATGTATGCTAGAACCAATTTGGTAGAGTCCAAAACAATTTCCTTAATAGATGTTAGAATCTCTCATGACACACTCTGTTACCTGGAACCAAAATAACTTGAATATATCCTTATGCTACAACCATTTGGATGAGTTGTTACCTATTCTTGCTGATGCGGGTATTGGCCCTCTTTTACCAGCCTTGTGAGTTAGTGTCATGTCTTGTTTGACACTTCTCATGTTAGTGTGTTTGAAGTTGTCATATGGATCGAAGCAGTATGGTATTTTAGCCCCCCCCCCCCCCCCCCCCCCCTTTATATATTTTCTTTTTATTTTATTTAGTCCTTAATAGTATGGAAACCTTGTAAAACTTTCCTTGTATTTTGTTTTGTGTTATAAAAGCTGCCTTTTTCTAAATTACTAATGTTTTGTTGTCTTTTCATCTGTATCTTATAACATAGAAATGCCGTTTAGGAGGGATAGAGGAGTTAGCACCAGAAGCCAGGTCATAACAATAGCCAAAAAGTTGAAGATGTGACTGAAGTAGGCTCTAACCAACCTAAAACGGTCAAGGTATGTAATTCATTTTCTGGCCTTTTAATTTGGTTCACTATACTTCCTTAGGTTGTTAGATTATTTTTTAATTTCAAGTTCTTTTTACTTTTACTAGTTGTTTTGTTACTGTCATAATGGGATATTGAATTCATTAGGGCTCGATTTTACAGCTTGTCTGTTAAATATGAGGAGTTTGGTGGTAAAGTGTAGTGAATTGAATGTATAATTTTTGTAGCCTAGTGACTAAAAATCATATTCGTAGGAAATTCTGATAAGAATGAACAAAAAAATATGATAGAAATGGTGGCTAAATAAGCTAATCCAAATGCCCTGTAAAAATCTTTGATTCTTCATATTTGTATGATAATGAGTTTTTAAGACCCGCACTCTGCGGCAGGGTGTTTGCGCCCGAAAGTATTTTATGCAATGTCAGTCCACTTGTCCGTTAAAAAATATTCATGTTTAAAATGATAATATAAAAGGTAGATTTGGCGCAAGTTATCAATCCACCCTATATTGACATGTACCAACAAAGAAATATTACAAACATGTTTTGACCCATTGTAAGTTATCAATGTTGTAATGATTTGAAGGTTAATAGTTAATTTGACATAGGTTCCACATACAAAAATGACATTAAGACATATAACCATTGCACCAAACTTTAGAAACTTCCATCCTAGGAAAGGCTAAACTTGTATTCTACGTACTAAGATGAGTTTCAAAGAGTTATCTTCGATGAGATATGCCTAATCCTTGTAGTTTTCATAGCAGACAAGATCAACTTTGACTTATATAAACACTTGTATTTAACGACACTATTTCAACGAGACTTCAGTTAATCAATAAGATTTAGTGATTTTTATAAACAACGAAAAAATATTTCCCAACTAATTTTGATTAGCTGACTAAAATGTGGATTCATCCTAACATCAGATTTCTTAACTGCTGATTAAATCTAAAAAGTCAAATGAAAAGGTTGATACTTTTGCATCTTATATTTTAGCAACAACAAGAACATCTACATCAGTTAATCCCTTGAAGTCCCTTAAAAAAAAATAGATTTGTAACAGAATCACATTAAGTTCACTTGCATTCAGAATGTGTTTTCCGTATGGAAAACATTGTTTTCAAGTGCTTATGAATCTGGTCTTTTGGTGTGCAAACTATTGCATACTACTCCCTTAGAATTTAGTTAATATCCTGATCAAATAGTCTTGGATATAAAAAAGTCAAGTTATTCAGCTTTTTCATTGTATCTAAACATTTTGAATCTGCCAACTCTACTTGTTCACTACTAGTGTTGTTTTTCAACATTCGTGGCATCAGTTGATAACTAGTAAATATTTACACTGTCCTCTGTTTTTATGTCCTTATAATGTTTTTATTTAATCATTCGTGACATCACTTATAGTAGTTGATAACCAACAATAAAATTTGTTTTGTGGTATTTTTACCTTTAAAATGGCTGCCATTTCTCATCTTGAAATGGGTATTTATTCTTGCATATTAATATTTAATTCAACATCGGTTTTATGTGGTTTGTCTCTTTGCTTGATAATAAGACTTATAACATGGCAAGTTATCTTCAAGTGGTCACAGATTTTTGGTTTTTTATACTTATACAATAAATGATTCCTTAGGCTATTAGGAATTATCACTGGTTTGCATATATACTCTTGCTTTGTTGTTGAAACATGTAATCTTGGGATGTGAACCAACTAGAAAGGAGTTGTTTCGTGATTCTAAAGATGGAATTACACAAAAATGAAGAAGTTGCTAAAGCCATTGTATGCACTACATTTATAAGTTCGTTTATCTTGAATTATTGTCATTTCTTGCAAGTTTAGTAATTTTAAGCTATCACATTTAACATATTTAGTAATTTTTATCAGGAACAAATGGAATAGTTGACCTCTAAACACTAGATGAGCATGGACCTCAAGATATATATTCTAAAGTAATGGGTAATGATAAGAATGGAATCGCGAAGATGTATGGGCTAGGTGTTTACGCTTCTGGGTGTAGTTCCAGAGATTTATGGGCTAGGTGATGCTTTTATTTCTTGGTATCTATGTTAAATTTTGTAAGATTTTTATCTTGGATGTTGTCATAACTTGGTTGAAAATTTCTCTTATAGAAATGAAATCTTTTCTTGCTTATTGAATTATGTTCCTTCTATTTACTTGCTCCAAATTTTGTTTAGTTGATTGTTTTGTGGTTTTGTTTTGAATTAAGCCGTGTTAAATATGTTGCATAGATGCGATGAGTTTTATGATGTCACTTATTAAGACACTAACGTTATTAACTAAACATGTGACAAAATGTTTTTTATAACACTAAATTTAGTTCTAACAAACCACCTGTGTATTAGGACCCTTTTATTGGTACTAAAATAAAATTTTATCCATTATATATTCGTGCTATGAAAATGTGTTTTAGGATCGGTGAAAGTGTCCCAAAACATAAGAGATGAGCAAGCATATATTAGAACACTGGATAGCGTCTTATAATGTGGTTTATTAGGACGCCATTTTGGTTGCATAAACATGTTTATGGGACCAAAGAATTAGTTTTAAAATGTTAAGAGTTTATTAGGACCCCGACAAGTGATCTAAATATCTATTACAACCGCTTCCTATGGGACACTTTTATTTTGGTCCTATTAGGTTAAAGGTCCTATAAACTAATTTTATAGGACACTAACAGGCGTCCTATAAGCCCCCTTTTCTTGTAGTGGTGGTTCGGTAATGAAGCACCTCTTTGCCCTACTCCACTTCCCGAGCACCAAACTCAAGAGTTCTCTTCACTATGTCAACAAACTCCCTTTAGGCAAAGAAAACCGTACATCATTTAGCTTACACCAATTTCCGACACTAAGCAAAATGTCGAGTTCTAATCCTAGCTAGAACCAATCTACCACACCTTTTGTATTTTGAAGACTAAAATACTAATCACACTACTTCACTTCACCAAGACACTACCACGATCACACCAATCTAATCACTACTTACTAAGATCACCACGATCTAACTATACTTTCAATGATCACCACAATCTACCTATTACTCACAACTACAATACACACTTTCACAATATACACAAATGATTTACAAGGTATAATACAACTTCACAACAACACCAACTAAACTATAATACTTCTTGACTTGATGATAAGAAGTATTCTTCTCTTGCACTTGAGGATTTAAGCTTGAATCACTTGAAAACAAAAGCTTAAGATTAAATGATCAAAGAATTGTAGGTGGTGTATAAATTGATTTTAGACAAAAAAGAATGAGTGCAAAAGATGATAAAATCAGTGAGGAACAGTCTGCTAGTCCTAGGCAAACCTGAGAGCGTTTTGGCTTGGCCGACCCCCTTAGCTCCTAGGCCGGCCCCCTTATCACTAAGGGGGCCGCCCTTATATTTAAGGGGGCCGCCCAGGCCTGGACGCTCCCTTTTTTGTCTTTTCTAAGGGAGGTGTTTTCTAGAACATTTTTAGCCGTTTTTAGGTAGAAAATTTAAATTTAAAATATTTATTTTGAATAAAACATTTCTTTTAAATGTAAAAAATGTTTTTTTAAGTTATAAAAATGTTTGTAACATTTTATAAAAATATGTGAGGTTGAATAAAAATTATTTTGATCATAAAATGCAATAAGCATTTATTTATTCATACCTTTAAGTGATTAAATTTTCAAAATGAAAATTTACTACTAATTACTTGTTTACGTTTAATTTTACATTGAACATTTTTACATTTTGTGATTATCAAAACGTAGAGAGGTCAAAAAATATTAATAACGTTTTTAAGCGTTATTTCTATCAACCAGCTCTCCCTTTTTGATGATTACAAAATTTAAACTCATTAAATGTAAAATTATTTTTAAGCAAGTATTTAGTGAGTTTTATTTCTATTTCTCCCCATTTTTGTTGAATCAAAAAGGCTTCGTCAAAGATTACGCGTAAAGTCGACGGTACAACCACTCCCCCTTGATGTGTACTCCCCCTCGTTCGAGGGCACCATGGAATCGATCTATGGTAACTTAGCTACAAAAACGAGTTAGAATAACAAGACAACCATTTGTAACATATAGCAATTAAAAAGGAGAAATACTAGAACATGTTGATAATGTTTGACCAGTGTCAAGAAATTTGTGTAAACCAATAATCACAAATATATATCAACTAGACTTAAATGTATAGATATGAGTCATTCAACCAACTAAAAGTTTAAAGACAAGCAAGTAAATACTTAAAAGCATATGACTAAAGATCATTCATTAAACATAAAAATTGTGTATAAAATACAATCATACATACATCAAATTGAAATTATAAGCTTGAAGCATACTTACTACAACATACATAAAATTAAACTACAAACGTCCTAATATTCCTATAATTCCATAAGACTTGCTTGCAAAATGTTTGGTTGAATATTATTTAAAACATAAGTAACAAAACATAGAGTATGTTTAGTTTTGAGGAAATGATGGTGGTGTGTCGAATTTGGTGGTGGTGGTTGTGAAAGCATGTGTTCAATATAAGAAAACATGTATTGAAGTTCATCTCTCAAGCCAAAGATGAGGGTTCGGTTATGAATGCAACATAGGCATGAATCACCATGTGCTTCAAGAAGCTTCCAAGGAATGGGATGACCAAAGAGAGGTGAAGGAGGTGATGGAGTATTGAATTGAACATCATGTGGAGTAATTGGTGGAAGGGTGAGAGTGATGTCCATTGATCCAATTTTTTAAGTTGGAGGTGGTGGAGGTACTCTTGGAGGATGAGATATTGATGAGTTTAAGTAGCCACAGGTTGATGGTGACGTGGAGGATGTTGGTGATTTGGGTTTGTAATCAATGGAGGATAAAGAAGTGGCTACGATGGATGGAGTTTTTAAGGGTACATTTGGGGTACTTGGTGATAAGACTTGGTAATTTAGAGAAGGAGTTTTGGTGTCATCATTAGTAAGATCAATGAATAATTATTTTGGTGGTATTATGTTGATTTTTAGTTTTTTGGAAGGTTTGGAAATGGAAGCTCTAGTGGATGCCATGGATGTTTATGGTGGTTGATAATGGATAAAGAAGATGATGAAGTGATAGTAAACATTTGGAGGGAATTTATTAGAATGAAATAGTTTGGAAATGGAATGAATTTGAATTAGTTTAAGAATTTCTAAAATGTGTTTGAGTTTTCTGGGTAAGGATAGCTGAGGCTAGGTAAAAGAGAGTCAAAAAGCAGAAGGACACAGTAAAACCCGTGATATGCATGGCCGACCCCCTTATCTATGGTGCCGGCCCCCTTATTAATAAGGGGGCGCCCTTATGAGCTAAGGGGGCCACCCATCAAGTACTTTTCAGATGATCTAAAATTTTATTTTTGCTAACATTTTCTGAAAAAGGTTGTGTTTTGGTAATCAATTTGCAGCAAGTCCTATGTGAACATATATGTGCATGAAACAAATATATCATATATGCATGCAATTAGTAGGAATGTATGAGATAAGGATGCATAAAAATAGAGATCATACTAATAATTCATAATGATTAGAGGACTTAAGCAACATAAGCAAGTTTAAGTTCTTTCGATTAAGTCGGGTTGTCATCACACAAGTAATTAAACATAAACATAAGTTCACAGAAAGTCCTAAATAAATTATTCTAACAAGCTAATCATCATTAAACATCTTGATTTCTTTTTTTTTCGAAGACTCCTCGCAATGCCTTTCTGAGTGATTTGAATCCACCTCTAACTTCCTCATGGATTTGTTGCGTTTGGTTGAGCAAGGTAGTTTGTCACTCGAAAAGAAGATCATCATCTTGTTGAGAAGAGGTAGGAATGTTGTATCTTTTATAATTAAGGGGAAGAAGAAAGTTAAGGTAGGTAGAAGGAGATAGGGTACTTACACAAGAAGTACCTTCATCTTCATCATCTTCATGGTGAGATGAAGATCCATAGTTATGATGGACGGATGTTGATGAGACAGAGTGACAGGCTTTAGGCATTCCACAATCACTTCGAGGTTTTCGAGTCTGTTTTAGAGCGAATGGACGCATGACTCGATCAACGACATTGTAAATGACATTGTCAAGATGAGGATAATATTCCATGACGCATCGAAAGAGACGAGTCAAAAACATGCCATAAGGAAGATTGGCAGTTAGAGTAGCTCTAGCACATTCAATTCATTTGACAAAGAAATAAGCAAGATTGTATTGTTCTTTGGCAACAATACAATACAACATGTGAGAAAGACTAACCGGAAGATGGTCCCGGTGGCCTCCTAGTCCGAACACATTCTTACGAATGAGTTCTTCCCAACTCTTCATGTCTTGTCTTAATTCTTTGGTAAGAATTTGATTAGGAGTAGGAATGACATTTTGGCTTTTGATGGTGCGGTTCAACTCGACACGTTCCAATTAAAGAAATCGACGAATATCGTCGGGAGTAGGAAGATCGGTATGATATGGTCCCTCGATCTCTTAGGAGTATGCAAGATATGCAAGATCCCATTCGTTTGTGAAGACGGCTTGACCATTATATAGAATTCTGAGAATTTAACCAAATTATGCGAGTGAGAGAGTGATGAATTCTTGTTGAATCATGAACGAGATTAGAAGATAACCATCCTCTTCGGTTTGGACTTTGACTTGACTATAAAAGTCTAGAATGAACCGAGGAACAATCGGCTCATTGATTTCAAAAAGACGATTGAAGCGAATGTTGGTGAAGAATCCCTTAATGCCATTGGACTGGTAATAGAGTTCATCCACGACTCTACCCTTATGAATACAACGGTTTTTGATAGGTTTATAGAAATGAGCAAGGGCGGGAGAAAAACCAGGTATCTCGGATACTTTAGGAATATATGATTTTGTTAGCCTTAAATATTGAGTCGAACAAGGAAGTTCGTTCATTAAGAATATTAAGTCTCGGTCATTCAATTATGTAACGTTGTAGTAGGCTAGAACGGGTAAACGAGCTCGTTTATATAAGCTAATCGGCCACGTGTATCGGCGTAAGCCCAAGTAATCCTGAGCCCGGCCTATAGAAATACCATAGGCATGTAAGCCTCATGATTTAACTATAAATACCCCTCTCCAAGGATGGAGAGGGTGTTGGTCTCATTTGTAATTTTCACTTGCAAGTAAATCAACCATTCTCTTTCATTTCTCTCTCTTGTTTCTCTCTCTAACTTCTCTCTAAATTTCTTCATATCCTCTTTTTATTTTTTCTTGTTTAATTCATGTTCTAGTAATGAAGTGAAGTCGAACAAGGAGGTTCGTTAATTAAGAATATTAGGTCTCGGTCATTCAATTATGTAACGTTGTAATAGGCTAGACCGGGAAAACGGGCTCGTTTATATAAGCTAATCGGTCACGTGTATCGGGTATAAGCCCAACTAATCCCGAGCCTGGCCCGTAGAAATACCATAGGCATGGTAGCCTTATGGTTTAACTATTAAATACCCTCTCAAGGATGGAGAGGGTGTTGGTTCACTTTGTAATTTTCTATTTGCATTAAATATCCAATTCTCTTTCTTCTTCTCTCTTAACTTCTTCTCTAAACTTCTTTCCATATCTTCTTTTCTATTTTCTTCTTTGTATTCGTTTATTGTTCAAGTATGTGAAGTGAAGTGATTATCGTAGTACTGACATTTGGTATCAAGAACCTCGGGTAGATTAGTGTTTTTTTGTGGTAAATAAGCTCAAAACGTGGCTTATTTTGTTCATTGTAAGTGATTACGGGTTATCGACATTTGGTATCAAGAGCCTCGGGTGGATAGTGGTTGTTTTGTGGTTAAATAAGCTCTATTCGTGGCTTATTTTGTTCAGAAGCTCACGACTCAAAAAGCTTGTGGCTTTTTGGTTTGTTAAGCTTGTTATTTCATTGTTCTACTCGTTCTATAGCTTCTATTGTTGCCATTTCATGTGTTTAAATAAGCTCTAGTTCGTTTTTAAGCTTAAAAATATTCGGCTTATTTGTTTTTCAAGGTGGCGGTTTGGTTTGTTTTTGAAGATTCACAAGGTAAAACATGTAGTTTTTGTGTTTAAAATTCTTCAAGCCACTTAGTCTTAAGCACTTTAGAGCTTATTTAAGAATAGAAGTAGCTTATTTGGATTTTTAGCTTATTTTGATTTTAAGTTTCTTCTTGGAGGTTTGAGTTTAAAATTCATGTGTTAATTGTGGCGGTTTGACAAGGATAAGGACGTTTTTGGTTGTTTGCCAAATGTGTCATAAGAAAACAAAGATATAGAAAGCGACTTGTACTATATTTTAACCTATTAGCCAGTGGTTTGGCATAAAAGGAAAGTGGCGGTTTGATAGAATTCAAGTGGCAGCGGTTTACTATTTATATAGGCAGCGGTTTGATATAGGTAAAAACGAAGAACTTTAATCTTGGCCAAAAAGAAACGTTACTATGTCCAAAAAAAATTTTGCTGGCGGTTTAAGTTATTGAGCTTGTAGCGGTTTGTTTAAATTTTTTTATAGCGGTTTGGTTTTAATATCAAAGGAAGCGGTTTACCGAGTTCATTAAGGTAGCAGTTTGTTCAACCAATTTAGCCAGCGGTTTGTTAGATTTGAAATAACAGCGATTTGGTAAATATTGGTGGCGGTTTGATATCTATTGGTAGCGGTTTAGTGAAACTTTTTAGTGGCGGTTTGCTTAAACTAAACAGAACCGAAAATCATTTTCACTTAGACCAAATTCGGTACTCCTTTTTCGGTTAAAGACCAATTTTGGTGAAATTCAATTTTGGACAAAAACAGACTTTGGACTTTTAAGGACAATTAATTAACCTTAACAAGCAAAGAACCACAATCACAATCAAGGAATTAAAAGACAATTAATTCACAACAAACAAACCTTAATCTCAATCAATTTACATTCACGGTTTTCTATTGATTTTGTAAAATCCCGCGAAAGACACAATTTTTTTCTCGGTTTTAATCATAGGCTTGTAAAATCCCATGGACATTAATTATTTTTTATTTTACCACAACTTCAATCACAATACATCTAATTAAGATCCTTCAATCATTTTCGCTTCATAATTCAACAATTATTCATCATGACTACTTTGATACCACCAAGAGGGGGAAAACAGAATTCCAAAGAACATAAAAAATTATCCCTGCTTTGTCTCCCTGCTCCCAATTGTAACTTCCACAACCGACAGTCAAATGCATAACAACATCATGGCAGCTGGTTCAAGGGATCGTCCACCAATGCTTGCAACAGGACGATATGCACAATGGCGATCACATTTCTTATGATACATTGATACAAGACCAAATGGTGATGCCTTAAGGAAATGCATTCTCAAAGGTCCCTACACTCCTTCTACTGTCATAATTCCAGTAGTACCTGCAATGGATAATTCTCTAGCAGTTCCTGAACGAACAACAGTTGAGACGGTCCTGAATATGTCTCCTGAAAACAAAGCTCATTTTGAATCAGAAAAGGAAGCGATTCATTTGATATTGACTGGAATTGGAGATGAAATATACTCAACTGTTGATGCATGCAAGACAGCTCATGAAATGTGGGAAGCTATTGAAAGGTTACAACAAGGTGAATCCCTCAACATTCAAGATGTCAAGACAAACTTATTTTGGGAGTTTGGAAAATTCACCTCTCACGATGGAGAAACAATGGAGTCATATTACACAAGGTTTTACAAGCTGATGAATGAAATGATCAGAAACAATTTGACAGTTGCTACGATGCAAGTCAATGTTCAATTTCTTCAACAACTTCAACCAGAATGGTCAAGGTTTGTAACAATTGTCAAGCAACAACACAAGTTGGATGAAGTTTCATATCACAAGCTCTTTGACATTCTGAAACAATATCAAAAGGAAGTTAATGAACTCCGTGCTAAAAGAATAGCCAAGAATGCTAACCCATTAGCACTTGTTGCTACTGCTCAACCACATCAAGATCCTTATTATCAAACATCAAAGTCTCACAAATCATATGCACCAACATCAAAAGCCTCACTTCCAACCAGATCTCATGCAACTACAAGACACAAAGGCAAAGAGATAGCCAAACCAATCACACCTCTATCTGAGTCAGCTTCTGAAGAAGATAGTGATCCTGAACAAGCTCAAAAAGACAAGGAAATGCAGAAAAATTTGGCACTCATTGCAAAGTACTTCAAAAAGATCTACAAACCTACCAACAACAACCTCATAACTTCTTCAAACACTAAAAACAAGAATGTGGATACTACTCCAAGATACAAGAATGATAATTAGACTGGACAGTTTAGGAATCAGAGGACAATGACTGTTGCTGGGGCTAGGGAGACTGTAGGTGGTCAGGTAGTCCAGCAGTCTGGGATACAGTGTTTCAACTGTAAGGAATTTGGTCATTTTGCTAAGGAATGCAGGAAACCAAAAAGGTTAAAGACTCCACGTATCACAAGGAAAAGATGTTGCTATGCAAACAAGTTGAGAAAGGTGTTCCACTACAAGTAGAGCAATCTGATTGGCTAGCAGACACAGATGAAGAAATTGATGAACAAGAATTAGAAGCACATTACAGCTATATGGCAAAGATCCAGGAAGTTCCTACATCAAACTCAAGAACTGATTCTGAGCCATTAGAATAGGTACAATATGATGTTGGATATAATGTGTTTGCCAATAAAATACAACATTCTAAGCAACATGAATCCATTATTAACACATGTGTAGTGGAAACGGGTGATAGTAATGTCATTCCTGATCCACCGGATATGTGTGATAATGATATTCCGAATGACCAAAATGTTGTAGAATATGATGATGAGCGTGTTGTGCTTGCTAATTTAATTGCAAATTTAAAACTTGATATCGATGAAAATAAAAAGATTCAAAAGCAATTAAAGAAAGCAAACGCATCATTGACTCAAGAATTGACTGAGTGCAAATCTATTCTTGCGGAAACTAGTAGAACTCTAGGGGAATCTATTAGTATTCGGGATAGTTGTCTAGTTGCACTTTAAAATAAACAGACCGAGTTTAAAAGGTACAAGAACCTAAATTATTGTACTGTTGACTATGAGAAACTTGAACATAAGTTAAATGAAACTCTAGGACTATTAGCTCAAAAAGACATTAACATAAAAGAAGGTTTAAAACTTAAAGCCTACGAAATTTCAGTTGTCAAAGAGAAACACGATGAGTTAGTCAAACAGAGTCTTTTAACTAAGTCACATTACGAAGGTCTTGTCAAAGAGAAAACAAATGTAATAACGGATTTGAAACTTAAGGAAGAAAAAGATATTGACAAAATGATTTCAATGGAAAAGCAATTAAAGTTTTTGAATGAAATTGTTTACAAAAGGAGTCAATCAATCCAAACCATTCATATGTTAGCACCCAAATACCCAACATTTAATGGAAGACCTACCTTTGCTAAATACTAGTACTCAAAAAGGCTCAATAGTGAGAAAACCTGTTTATATGGATCGCCATGACACATCTGATCCTGCAAACAGACTCGTCCCCGATAGGGAAGAGACTCTGACTCTTGAAAAAGAGAGTCGATCAAAATTGAATAAAGACTTAGTGAAACCCTATGACTACATAAAGTTAAATAGTCTTTATGAAAATTTAAAACCCCCGACCCAAGAATATCTTGTTCAGTTAGCACATGCAAATGAAATAAGGAAGAAAATGTAGAGAAAATCATTTGTGAAAACGAAACTAAATATTTTCAAAAACATAGATTTCTTACCAGTGTCCAAATCAATAAGCAAAAGTAGACAAGCATATAATGTCATGACGAACAACATAAATCATCTTAGAGAACTTGTCGATCTGGGTAAAACATTCAAAGGATCATTTTCGTGCCCCAACTGCTCATGATATGGAAATCCTAATAAAGACTTGTTTGATGTCTCTTGCCCTTAAGACACGGAATGATAGTTTCGTATTTGTTCATGAACTTAAGCAAGAAATGCATGCTGATTTAAAATACATTGAATCCCTTGAAAACGAAATGGACGAACTTGAATCTGATAAAGCAGAATTTTCAAACATGTATGATATTCTCTTGCAAGAATGTGTGTCTAATGATGTTATGTGTTCTTATTTGCATTCGTTATTTGATTTAGATGCGCATACTGAATTGCAATGCTTATATCTTCATAAAGTCAAAGAATGTGAATGTCTTGCACAAAAGCTTTCGAAACAAACTGAATTTGTTAGTAAAGAGGTTTACAGTGAGCTTTTACGAAGTTTTGCTAAATTAGAAAAACACTCAATTTCTCTTGAACTCACTTTACAACAATGTCAAGAACAAATTAAAAATGACACATTTTACAAATAAAAAGCGCCAAATGTATTTCAAAAAGAACGTGAACAATATTTCATAATACAAGATTTAAAAGCTCAACCGCAAGACAAGAACATTGCCATATGTGAGTTAAAGAAACTCATTGATAAATGTAAAGGAAAATCTACAGAAATTAAGTTTGATAATCCATATGTTGTTCGACAACCAAATGCTCAAAGGATTCCAAAACCATCAGTTTTAGGAAAACTGGCTCCTTTTTCAGACTCTCTTGAGAGAAAAAATTTTGCAAAGAAAAAGTCGGTTCTAAAAACTAATGAGTCAGAGGGTTTATCAAAACCAGTCACTACATAGAATTTGCCTAAAACAGCAACGCAAACTGTAAGTAACACAAATGTGATTAAATCAGGCATGTATCAAATTGACACTAGGACAAAACAAACTAGAGCATCACAGTCGCCTCAGACTTATAGGAATACTAATCCTCACGTGTGTACATCTACAGGAGTAACTCTAAGAACTAATGTTAGTAGACCTCAGTTTAAGAGCAATCAAATGAAAGATAAGGCCATGTCAAACACTAGTCAAGTGAAGTTTAAGAAGACTGAAGTAGAAGACCACCATAGGATTTCTAGTATTTCTAATAAAACAAAGTCTGTAACTGCGTGTAATGACAGTTTAAATCCAGAACTTCGAATCTTAATGCTGTTTGTGCTACCTGTGGAAAATGTGTGTTTAATTCGAATCATGATGCTTGTGTTTTTAAATTCTTGAATGTTGGGAATTTTATTTGAGTTGATAAGACAAAACATATAAAAGATGAAGGACTTAAAATACAAAGGAAGAATTCTTCAAAAGATGGAAGATTTTGAAGATTCTGAAGATAAACTTAAATGATTAAAAGATTTATTAATATCTTTATTTGTTCTTATCCTTTGTAAACCTAATATCTCTATTATATAAAGAGATATAGGTCGTGTTATTTTCTATATGTGTCAAGATGTGAACATCAGAAAAATGTGTATATGTTCTAGGCATCAAGTCTCATTGTAGACGCCTAGAGTTTGGTTGGTTTAGCCTCAAGGATCTTTGATTCCTTGTTATAGTTTAGATAACACGTTCTACCATTGATCAAGGTAGAATTGGGGCTTGTAGTAGTCATTGTATAAAGATGATGATGAAACCTTGTTAGGCAATAATAAAGAATGTTCTTAATGTTTATTTTGTTGTGCATTCTATTGTTCTTTGTTATTGTTAATCCTAGATTAAAGTTTTAAACAAACAGAGCTTAAACGATCTTTACGATTCCACAATTGGTATCAGAGCCTCGTGGCTCTCGATCTAGGATATACAAGGTTATTTTGAAGTCGTGTTCTTGATGAAAAAGAAGTAACCAATCTCTGTTTGGTGTATTGGTGATTTTGGTGAAGTTAAGGTTTTTGCGACACTTTAAAGCGTCGTCATTTGGTTTAAATCTGTTCGTGATGATCTGAGGACATAAAGGAACATCAGTTATAAGGTATAGCAGATAGGTTCAAGAAGGTGTTCTGGTTTGTTTATGTGGAAGCATGATACAGGTTCTTGGACTGAAGGTAAAGCAACAGGTATTTAATGGTTTCTGACGTTCTTGGGAGTATAAGTTGTTCATGGGCGATGACAGTTATGGTACGTGGATCTTAACCCTATTTAATAGGGCAACATACTCATGATTTGGGATTGATAAAAGTTTCTGCTGCTGATTGTTTATAATGAATACGAGGGTTATGATTTTTGATTATATGGGATCTGTTATAAATATAAAATCCCTAATGTTTAGGGATTGTATTCTGATCCTATAATAACTTCCATAAATATTTTTGATGCTGCTGTTTGTTTAAGTTTTGGACGTGAATTAGTTAGATTGGCAGACGTGTATTTCTTTGGTAAGTAAAAATATTTCTAATGCTATTGGTATGGAAAGTTTAAACTGCTAATATAATTTTAAAGCTGCTATGAATAATTTGTACTGTCAAGGATGATTCAAAAGAAAGTAAGTGTAGTTTATTCGTTAATACTGTTTGGGTTAGCAGTTACAACTGCTAGTAGTAATCGATTGGGTTTAATACTGCTAGTTTATTATTCGTTAATGCTGCTAATTCTTGGTTAATGCTGCCAATTAAAGGTTAGTACTGCTCGTTAAGAGAGTCGATCAAAATTGAATAAAGACTTAGTGAAACCCCATGACTACACAAAACTAAATAGTTTTTATGAAAATTTTAAGCCCCCGACCCAGGAATATCTTGTTCAGTTAGCACATGCAAATGAAATAAGAAAGAAAATGTGGAGAAAATCATTTGTGAAAACGAAACCAAATATTTAAAAAACATAGATTTCTTACATGTTTCAAAATCAATAAGCAAAAGTAGACAAGCATATAATGTCATGACGAAAAACATAAATCATCTTAGAGAACTTGTCAATCAAGCTTGGGTGAAACATTCAAAAGATTATTTTCGTGCCCCAACTGCTCGTGATATGGAAATCCTAATAAAGACATGTTTGATGCCTCTTGCCCTTAAGACACAGAATGATAGTTTCGTATTTGTTCATGAACTTAAGCAAGAAATGCATGTTGATTTAAAGTACGTTGAATCTATTAAAAAAGAAATTGATGAACTTGAACCTGATAAAGCAAAATTTTCAAACATGTATGATATGCACTTGCAAGAATGTGTGTCTAATGATGTTATGTGTTCTTATTTGCATTCGTTATCTGATTTAGATGCGCACACTGAATTGCAATACTTATACCTTCATAAAGTCAAAGAATGTGACTATCTTGCACAAAAGCTTTCGAAACAAACTGAATTTATAAGTAAAGAGGTTTATACTAAGCTTTGACGAAGTTTTGCTAAATTAGAAAAACACTTGATTCCTCTTGAACTCGCTTTACAACAATGTCAAGCACAAATGAAAAATGACACAGTTTGCAAACAAAAAGCGTCAAACGTATTTGTAAAAGAACGTGAACAATATTTTGAAATACAAGATTTGAAAGCTCAACTGCAGGACAAGAACATTGCCATATGTGAGTTGAAGAAACTCATTAAAAAAATGCAAAAGAAAATCTGTGGAAACTAAGTTTGATAATGCATCTGTTGTTTGACAACCAAATGCACAAAGGATTCTAAAACCATCAGTTTTAGGAAAACTGGCTCCTTTTTCAGATTCTCTTGAGATAAAACATTTTTCAAAGACAAAGTCGGTTCACAAAACTAATTTATTAGAGGGTTTATCTAAAGCAATCACTACACAGAATTTGCCTCAAGCAGTAGGGGAAGCTGTAAGAAACACAAATGTGATTAAACCATGAATGTATCAAATTAACACTAGGACAACACAAACTAGAGCACCATAGTTACCTCATACTTCTAAGAATACTAATCCTCACGTGCCTACATCTATAGGAGTAAATCAAGGAACTAATGTTAGCAGACCACAGCTTAGAAGCAATCAAATGAAAGATAAGGTCGTGCTACACACTAGTCAAGTGAAGTTTAAGAAGACTAAAGTAGAAGACCACCATAGGATTTCTAGTATTTCTAATCAAACAAAGTCTGTAACTACGTGTAATGACAGTTTAAAATCTAGAACTTCGAATGTTAATGTTGTTTGTGCTACTTGTGGAAAATATGTGTTTAATTCGAATCATGATGCTTATGTTTCTAAATATTTGAATGACGTAAATGCTAGAACTAAGAAGCCTAATGTAGTCCCTATTAGTACTAGAAAACTTAAAATTCAAGCGAACAAATCTGTTGTAACACCACGTAAGAAAATAGTTGCATCAGAATCCACTGACCAGATTTCCAAGAGTTACTATAGGATGCTATATGAGAAAATTAGCAAGGCATGGAAATGGTGGATAGAATAACAATGCCCATCAGGATATAATTGGGTTCCTAAGACAAAAATGAAATGGGTACCAAAAGTTAAGAATGAAAGTGTGCAAAAGAGAGTTAGTTTTGCCATAGATAATGCATCTAGGATAACTAATGTCTTGAAACTCATAAATGTTGTAGGATCCAATTTGTCATGTATTCCATCGTCCTCTAATTCTCTTGCAGATTGTATAACTCATCATATTCATTGTTGACCCTGGATGCACAAAGCACATGACGGGCAATCTATCGCTTCTGTACAATTTTGTTGAAAAATATCTAGGTACCGTTCGTTTTAACAATGATCAATTTGCTCCAATTCTTGGTTATGGAGATTTGGTTCAAAGAAATATAACGATCAACAGGGTTTATTATGTCGAAGGCCTAAATCACAATCTCTTCTCAGTTGGTCAATTTTGTGATGCGGATTTGGAGGTTACTTTTCGGAAATCTACGTGTTTTGTTAGAGATCTTTACGATTTACTCACCGATAATCGTGGATCTGATCTCTATACAATTTCTCTTCAAGAAATAAATTCATCAACTCCAGTCTGTCTCATGGCTAAAGCCTCACCAACTCAAGCATAGTTATGGCATCAAAGACTTTCTCATCTTAACTTCGACTACATCAACTTGCTTTTAAAGAAGGATGTCGTGATTGGGTTACCAAACATGTCAAGGATCAACTATGTTACTCTTGTGAAGTGAGTAAAGCAAAAAGAAGTTCATTCAAGACAAAGGCTATTTCAAGTTTGAAAAGACGGCTAAATTTGCTTTATATGGACTTATGTGGTCCAATGTTGGTTGCTAGCATAAATGGGAAGAAATATATTCTGGTAATTGTAGACGACTACTCCAGATACACTTGGACTCTCTTTCTACGATCCAAGGATGAAACACCAGAAGTTTTAAAAGATTTTCTCACGATGATCCAAAGAAATCTTCAAGCCCCAGTAATTTCTGTTCGAACTGACAGAGGCACTGAGTTCTTAAACAAGACACTTAATGCATTCTTTAAAGAAGAAGGAATTGAGCATCAAACTTCTACTCCTCGAACACCTGAACATAACGGATTTGTCAAAAGACGAAACCGTACTCTAGTTGAGGCTGCTCGAACGATGCTTTCAGCTTCTAAACTTCCTTTGTTCTTTTGGGCTGAAGCAATTGCAACCACATGCTATACTCAAAACAGATCTATCATCATCCTAACACATGAGAAAACAGCATATCACATCATCAATGACAGGAAACCTTCAATTAAACACCTTCACACTTTTAGTTGCACTTGTTACCTAACCAGAGATGGTGAAAATCTGGATAAGATGAAAGAAAAAGGGGATATGTGCATTCTGGTGGGATACTCCACTTAATCAAAAGGATATCGTATTTACAACAAGAGAACAAGATTGATAGTTGAATCCATACATCTCAGATTTAATGAGATCAAAGTGATGTCAGAGATGTCTGTTGCTAATGACACTTCAGGCCTCGTTCCCCAATGATAAAAGGTGTTAGATTATGACAACTTTGACCCCATCCCATAACTACAAAATGTTTATCCTTCAGCAGATACAACAGTTCTGCCACAACAAGAGTTGGATCTTCTATTCGGTCCTCTGTATGATGAATTTTTCAATACGGGTATGTCTCGTGTCAACAAGTCTTCTTCTCCCACCGATAATTCTAATCAACAAGACACACAAACTTCAACGAATATTCACCCTACATCAGAACCATCAACTCCTACAAATGTTCATGCTGAGGAAAACAACGATAATCAAGCAAACAATACATAACATGAATTTACCAATCCTTTCTGTACACCGGTACATGAAGTTGTTGAGCCTTCCTCACGTAATATTGGTAATTCCAATTTGCATACCTTCAATCAACCATAAGATTCCAAATACCGATGGATAAAATATCACCCGTTAACTCAAGTTCATGGAAATCCATCCAAGCCAGTGCAAATAAGAAGACAACTTGCAATCGATCCTAAAATGTGTATGTTTGCACTTACCGTAAGTACTGCAGAACCAAAAAACATAAAGGAAGCAATGGCTAATTATGCATGGATAGAAACAATGTAGGAAGAGCTTCATCAGTTTGACAGACTTCAAGTCTGGGAACTCGTTGACAAACCCTTTGGCAAGAACGTAATCAAACTAAAGTGGTTATGGAAGAACAAAAAGGATGAAGACCAAACTGTCATTCGCAATAAAGCACGACTTGTAGCTAAAGGTTATGCTCAAGAAGAGGGTATTGATTTCGAGGAATCATTTGCTCTAGTTGCTCGCTTGGAAGCTGTTTGGATTTTCGTCGCACATGCTGCACACAAGTCTTTTCTAATTTATCATATGGACATGAAAATGGCATTTCTTAATGGTTCATTGAAGGAGGAGGTTTATGTTGCACAACCAGACGAGTTCGTTGATCCTGATCATCCAGAGAAGGTTTATCGCTTAAAGAAAGTTCTATATGGATTGAAACAAGATCCAAGAGCCTGGTATAATGAACTCTCAAATTTCCTGATATCTAAAGGTTTTACTAAAGGTGCCATTGACCTAACTCTATTCACGATAAGATAGGGGGAAAACATTCTACTTGTGCAGATTTACGTCGACGACATTATTTTCGTGTCTATAAACCCTAAATTTTCTAAACGATTTGATAAATTAATGCATAGTAGATTTGAGATGTCCTTAATGGTGGAAATGAAATTCTTTTTAGGACTTCATATCCACCAATCCCCATGAGGTATCTTTATCAATCAGGCCAATTACGCTTTAGAAATACTTAAAAAACATGGTATAAAAAAGGACAAACCATTGGTACACCAATGGCTACAAAACCTAAATTAGATACAGACTTGAGTGGTGAACCTGTAGATTAAACTTACTACCGTATTAAAATTGGGTCACTCATGTATCTGACATCTAGTAGACCAGACATAATGCAAGCAATATGTTATTGTGCAAGATATCAAGCAAGACCGACTGAAAAACACCTCAAAGATGTTAAAAGGATCTTTCGATACTTAAGAGGTACCATCAACATGGGACTCTGGTATTCGAAGGATTCTGGCTTTAAACTAACACCTTTTTTAGATGCCGACTATGCCGGATGCATTGATACTTGCAAAAGCACTTTTGGAGAAATACAGTTCCTAGGTGATAAGTTAGTCAGCTGGATGTCAAAGAAGCAGGACTGTACTTTAATGTCATTAGCAGAGGCTGAGTACGTGGCGTTATCTGCAAGTTGTGCTTAAGTAATGTGGATGAGGACACAGCTTAAGGATTATGGCTTCAACTACAACAAAATACTGTTGTATTGCGACTCTCAACAGCCATAGCAATCTCATGTAACCCCGTGCATCACTCCCGTACCAAGCACATCCATACTCGATATCATTTCATCAAGGAACAGGTTAAAAACGGTATAATTAAATTGTACCTTGTCAGAACTGAATACCAATTAGCTGATATGTTTACTAAAGCCTTACCCGAAGATAGGTTTCAGTATCTTGTCAGACACATTGGTATGAGATGTTTGACTCCAGCAGAACTGGAGGTTCTGACAAATGAATCTTCTTGATATTCCATCAAACATCAACATGTACATATTTAAAAAAAATAAAAATACAAAAAAAAATCAAAAAATCAAAAACTGTTTCACAAAAAGAATATTGTCGACATGTCTCTTGGAATCGATAACATTTACGTACCTAGAAATGTTGATTAACATCAACACGGGCGTGTAAATGAAGTTCGAACAGGAGTTTCAAATGTTTTCAAAACATGTCATTTCTAATTTTCTTTATGACATGTAATCACTCTCAGATTGCAACTCGGACCCGAACGACACAGGAGAGTGTTACGCATAAGTACGCTTATCCTTAGCGTTAGAAGAGAAGTCTTCTAACATTTGGTTTTTCACAAAGTTAAACATAATTTTTGAAGAATTTACGCCCAGCTGGAACTCGTTTGGGGTGACTCGAGGAATTATTTGAGCTTATGAGTTACTCTTAGATTGAAACTCGGACGCGAATGACAAAGGAGAGTGTATGCATAAGTGTGCTTATCCTTAGCGTTAGAAGAGAAGTCTTATAACATTTGGTTTTTCAAAATTTTGAATACAATTTTTCAAGAATTATTCAATGAAAATTCATAATCTTTTAAAATTGTGTGTTCAACACTCCTTCCCTCATAAGGTTTTACAAGATAATCCTTCTATAGTTGGTGATATTCTCAAAATGAGTCAATGTTTGAGGGGGAGTTTTTTGAAAAATAATGTTTTAATGTTGTTGGATACATCATAACATGACAATATTTATGTATTCAACACATTATAAAAAGTCTCAATAACATATCCATAATAATAATGACTACTCAATAGATTGTATGTTATAAGATGATTATGTTTTTGAGCATAATTTTTCAAGAATTCTTCAATGACAATTCATAATCTTTCAAAATTGTGTGCTCAACAATGCTAACTCTCAATTTTATATTCATTTTACAACTTGGTATCATTGTTTTTGGTGTCAAACATATGTAAAATCAAGGGGGAGCAAGTTAATGTTTCATATAATTCATGCTAAGATTAAAAATTTTCTCCCCACAAAACTTTCATGACAAATTTGAATCACATGGTATTTCAAAAACTAAGTGAATTAGTATTTAAACTAAGGGGAGAAATATAATTAAAATGTGATCTTGAAAATAATATAATAAGTGATCTAATCGACTCAAAAGCTTGATACACTTTGGAAAGGTTTTATGTTTACGATCCAAACCCAACAACAACTTAAGATCATGGACGATTCTGAAGTCATAAGGTGTTAGGTTATTAATATCCTATATTTCCAACTCAAACCGAAGGGATCTACCCCAAGGACATCCATAGTTAGTAATAGCATCCTTAGATATGATTAGAGATGAATGAGTTTTAAGGGAATAATGCCGACTACAATTAGCTAACACTAGAACAATCACCAACAATGTGTTAGTAGACGGTCTTGGTAAGCATTGAAGGGGTTGAAGAATTAAAAAGAAATGTATGGATAAAGGGTGAAAAGAAAGAAGCCCTCCCTACACCTTAGGCAGAAACCGGGTCAATACATAATCTATCAGTTTTTACAAAGATGAATTCTGATATTGAAGATGACATCATGGACCTAGTGATGCAATGCACAACCCTTCCTAGCCATTCGGGTTTCTCTCAACAGAAACTTGTCTCATTTGTCACGGAGATACACACGACTCTATATGCCTTGACATACATCTCACTCTAGTTAGTTAATATGAAATAGTGAAGTCTGCTCCAAGCCTACTAGTACCTAAAACCAATGCACTAGATCGAGTCTTCTAGAGCCAAGAGATCAAAAATTTTATTTTTTTTTTTAAAATAAAAAAAAATGCTCATTAGGACACATTCCATTTCAAACACTTGTTGAACATCAATCAAGTTCACAAGCTGTTAACAAGAGTCCTACGCATTATCCTTGAGTTTTTGCCAGAACATCTGTTGGATACAACATAAGTAATTCACAGAGAAGAATAAAATCCTGCTTGACAGCCAACATCAAACACACTTGTAGGTGACTTGTGCATTCTATACTGATCAAAACTTGTGTCAACTGGAAAAATGATGGTCTGATCTAGTAATGAATCAAACTTGTTTCAGTAAAATGATTTGGTCCAGTAAATGAATTGACGACTCAATCAGAAAGATAGTAACTATCTGATTCACTCATATCGTGTTGTCTGCTTTGAGACGTTCCGGTATTGAGAACAAGCAAGCATGGTGAATCTAATACATTTGTGTTAGAGGATATTACGCTTTGAGCTGGAAACCCTGTCAAGGAGATTCTTTGAATCTACCTGATCACAGGTACAATATTTATACAGTAAAACGGTCCTACGAAACCGAAGGTTAATGCAACCGAATCTCGACGAATGACAAAGCCATATTCGTCCATATCTGCTGTTTATCACTAACTTTAAAATGCAGGTACAAACGATGGTGTAGCAGCCTCATTCCAGCAGAGTCGAATTCACTACCACATGCTCATGCTCAAACTACAAAGTCATACTATAAGCATCAAGATTCAAGAATCAAGAAAGCTCAAGAATAAAAGACAAAGACTTCCGCAAACTCTGATATTCAAGACCTTCCTTATAGATATCAAGAATTTCAAGACAAAGATGTCAAGGGAGATTGTTAGCAAACTTTCAAGATGATGCAAAGTATGAGCATGTTGGGTAAGACACAAGATCACAAGGTGGCAAAGACGATCAAGACAAATAAGGAAAAGATTTAAAGATCTCGAAATCAAAGAAGAAGTTGAAAGACAATGACAAAGGCTAAAGATCAAAGATCACATAGCATGAAGGAACAAGCCTACAACATAATAAAGACCAAAGATTCAAGAACTCAACGACAAAGTAATCTCAAGAAGTTCAAGGAAGCAAGATTCAAGATCTCACCTCAGGAATTCGAAGACCACACATTAGAGGAAATTGTTAGCCTCAAAATATTGAGTCGAACAAGAAAGCTCGGCTACTAAACATGGAAGCTCAGAATCTGTAGGAAGCCTCGCTTCGGGGGAGATTGAAAGCCTCAAAATATTGAGTCAAAAAAGGAAGCTCGGCTACTAATCATGGAAGCTCGGTCTTTACTTATGATATGTTGTAATAGGCTAGGAAAGGGTAATCAGGCTCGTTTATATAATCTAATTGGTCACGTGTATCAGGCTTAAGCCCAACCAAAACCCGAGCCCGACCCGTGTTAGAAAAGCTAGGCGTCCAACTTAAGGGTCTAGGTATAAATACCCCTCTCCAAGTGCGGAGAGGGTGTTGGTTCTTATTTGTTTTTCACACACTTGTATGAATTAACTATTCTTTTTATTCTCTCTACTTTCTCTCTCTAAACTTCTCTTTACTTTTCTTCCTTTTTCTCTTATCTATTTTCTTGATTCCAAATGGTGAAGTGAAGTGATTCCGGGTTCCTACAGGTGTTGCCCGTCAAATTAGATAAAAATATTCTAAGTACACCCTACGTCGGATGTCTCCCGTTAATGACTACAAGACTAATTTACAAACTAACCTAATATCTAGTCAATAAAGTAACCTAAAATAAATACTAAATTCACCAACAAACTTTCAACCACAATCCTAACTACCTAACCACCTATTTTTAAACAAACATACGCAAACTACTCACAAACTACCATAACTACGCTAAAAGCAATAAACTAAGAAACAAAAATAATAACTAAACTAAGCATGAAATTAAACATAAAGATAAATAACTAAAAAGATAAGAGAAAGATGAAACCCGAAATTAGCTCGGAGTGACCCGGAGATAATGACGACTCTATCAACGTCCAAATTAATAAAAATCAAAACTCAATAAAATAAAACTATTTTTTTATCAAATAAAAAACATTTTTGTAAAAAAAAATTCTAAAAGTTTTATAAAGTAACAAACTTTATAAGTAAAAAGTGCTGAAAACGAGATTTAATAATAAACTACCTAAACTTTATAAAAAATGACTTAAAAATGATATCTTAGTAAAAAAGTTTGAAGTTTTATAAAGAGTTAATTGCATTTTTGGTTCCTGTGGTATGGCCAAATTGCAGGTTTGAGACTTTAACTTTCGAAATTACAGTGATGGTCTATATTTTTAAGTTTTCGTTGTAAATTTGGTCCTCGGGCCGGGACCAAACCTGCAATTTGCTCATCCCTAATGTAATACATTTATCGAGAAAACCTTTTAAAAAAAAAGATATCACAACACAATTTCTCAGATCTAATTAACACTATAGATCTCACAACAAAATTTCTCTCAAGTATCATATCTTTCTCACATATC
>BQNB010053137.1:9272-40161 GCA_026074375.1 Tanacetum coccineum
TTACATACGTTTACTTGTCGTGATTTACTATTTATTTAAAATTTTAAATTTCATGGTATTTTCATGTGGGTTTTACATTCACATAGCCTCGACTTCTTATTTCACTTTGACTTGATCTCGGCAACCTGACCAACAGTTTAGGCATTAGTTGTCATGTTTTAAATTGATAATTTTTCCTTCTTGGTATCCTTGATTCATCATAACGTGCATCAATCGGCCACTTTGGGTCACTTAAGAGATCCATTACATTTGCTGGTGGATCCATTTCTTCATTAATGTCCTTTAATTTTTAAAGAAAATATTAGAAGTATGGTTTGTATATACTCACAAATGCAATCACAAATGCAAGACAAACATACATATGGTTAAATAAAGTTCACCAGTTATCCTTATGTGATATAATTTATGCCTTTTTTTAACTCGATTATATTACTCCATTCGTTTGCACTACATGAATGTCAAATGTAACCATTACCAAATTGTGATAAATATTACCTAGAAAGTTTGCTGTTGTAAGTTTTAATATATATCACAATAGATTAGCAACCAACCATGACTAATGATGTTAAAACTAAAAAGTCAAAATCAGCCTATAAAAGTCGAAATAAACACCCAAAAAGTTTAACCGAGTCTGCTAATGATAATAATAATATCTGAAATTTAAATCAAAATACTTCAGATCCAAAAAAAATCAATCAATATAACATACAGTTACATTAATATATATTATCCACATTTGCACATAGCTTGAATTTTAAAAACCAACAAAATTACCACGATGGGTGCAGGATGATGGGGGTTACGGTTCTAGCAAGAGAAGTGACGAGGGTGTTGGCGGCATCTACGGTGGTTTGTAGCGGTTCCGATAGGTGGTACCTATGGTGGTCGGAGATAAGACCGAATAACCTTTTGTTGATGACGAAATTGATGTTGGATGATATTCATATGCCTTATTAGTGGTGAATCTATAAGGAACTAGTGAAGAAGGAGCAAGAAAATAGATTTGAGTGTTTGTAGCTGTAAATGAAAATAGGCGGCTCAACTTAGAGGGATAAGGTTTTTGATTTTTGGGAAAAAAGATGGGCGGGAAACTTGGAACAAACAAAGCGGGAAATCAAATTTCATGTACAATTTCAAGTGTGTAAGAAATTTTACAATAAAAAGTATAATACGAACTAACCTGCATAAGTTAAACATGTGCATTCTTCAATAACGGCCCACTTGTCTCACCGTTCTTTTTTTTGTAAAATACATAATATACGCATCCTGCAACTAACAGCACCAAAGCTACTACTCCCACAACTATTCCATCGATTGCTGCGCCTGATATTCCTGGTTACTTAAAACCAGATGGCAACTTTAAGCTCACATTTATATTAAAAAAATATGGAATAAGGCCCCTTTGCATAAATTTAAAGTGAAGACTAGGTCACCTTTGCTGCAACAAATATCTGAAAACCGCTTGTTACAGGCTTGCCACTTCATGTCTTAGACGAAAAAATCCACTTGAAGATACGTAATAACTATCAAATCATAGCAACATGATTAGGACATTGAACCTACCTGCAGTCTTGTCTTTAACGTATCAATAGGATATAAAGCAGCTTCTACAACGACTCCATCTATACCCCCACAATGAAACCCTATGCAAAATCACCAAATTGATAATTACCAAAATATTTCATAAAATCATTTTCACTTGAACATTAACTCTCTTTTATATTCGCTGGGAGCGATAACACAAAGTCACAACTTTTATGCTACTATGTATGGTCTTACTGATGGTGGATATATGTTAGAATTAAAAGTTTATTTTAAGTTGTTATATTTGACCATTATATGACTGCTGCAATTTATCCTCGCAAATGAGTGGACTTTTTGCGGTATTTTGCGGCTACAAATAGGCTACAATTGTGATGGGGACCTTGATTTTAACTATCCAACAAAAATAATTGCAACCACGAAAGTGAGCTCTTCAATTAATATAAAATATTATTACTTCCTTATATAATTTCATATTTATTCGAGATGACCAACATAAATATACATAACAGAAAGGTCAGATAGTAGCATTACTTCTTTTTTTGCATGACGACAGCAAATCCCTATCTCTGCTAATCCAGCTTTCACATATTCCCCATTGCTGAAGATACAACACTCCCGTTGCAATAGAAGACTGCACATAAAAGATAATTGCTTCAGAATATTACAATACCAAGCCAAGAAAAATAAAACGGATTAAACAAAGGTTGATAAGGTCAGTGATCATATTGATAACTCAACAATGAAGCATGAAATATTAGGTAAAAAACTTGCTTGAACTTGTACTTAAAATAAACTTTAATTTGACCGTTGACATACTTCCCAACATGTTCATCAGGTGAATACTGATGGCATTCCAATGGCATTCCAAAAGAAACTCTCTGCACATGTTTGAATATAATATGTAATTAGGAAAAGCTAACTAAATCATCAGTACACACACTACCAATGCAACTAATTTACTGATAAGGTTACTGTGATTACCTCCTTTGGGCTAACATACTTCCCAACACGTTGATAAGGTAATACTGATGGCATTCCAAGAAAAGCTATATGCACATATTTGAACAATGTAATTTTCATGTGTAGTTGTTTATAGATTAGATTTAGGGTTTCAAGTTAGAGGTTTTGGAGGTTGCGTTTGTAGATGAAATCTAAATATGGAGTATATCCTCAAATATTTTGGAGTATATCTTCAATATATATAGAGTAAATTACGTATGGAACATATTTTATCAAAAATAATTATGGAACATATATTTAAATTTATGGAACATATATTTAAATTATGGAATATATCTTGGAATATGATTCCGGGAATACCTAAACGTAATTTATCGCGAAACGTAACGTTTTACGCAACCAATAAAATAAAATATAAAAAGTTTATTATTACTTTCGTAAAAATAATATAATGCTCGCTTGACGAAACTTTTATTCGTTTGGTGTCCGTTTACGTTGATTGTTAACTTATAGATTACGCGATTTAACTTAACTAATAAAATTAAAAGTAAACTCGTACGAGAAAAAAAAACAATTAGTGAAATATATGACGTCGTAAATAACCTGAAAATACGGAATGTTACAAATATGGTTATGAATATACGGATGAATAATATTAGGGTATATTGAGTCGTTTATGATTATGGTTAGGATATTAGGGTTTACAGATAAGGATTGTGTATATTAGACAATAACTATATTGTTTTTGAATTCTAAATTACAAATTCTGACATGGTACAGTGGTTGAAAGGCTACTTGTTGTATCTAGAGACCAGGGTTCGACTCTTACAATTGCCAAATTTTTAACACATTTTCGAAATTTCATGAAATTTATTAAATTGTGTGTGCCACGTCATCGTTGAGGTGTCGTTAAGTCACTATTTCATATTAATCCAGTCATAGTTAGCCCCATATATAAGTTACTAGTTATGTAACCCGCTCGACGGGCGGGTTCGTTTCATTAATTTTTTTATAGAGAAGGATTGTGTGATTATTGCTTATTAACGTCGAGTGTGGAGTCAAGTTTGGCATTAACAGTTCAAAACAGTTCAGTTAGTTATGAGTAATTCTGTTTTGAGTCTGTCAGTTCCTTGTCAGTTGTTTTGAGGAGATGTGTTTTTGTCACCAGTTTGTAAGTATAAATCAATTATTCATTATAATCATACCACTTCAATACATGTATACAACGTTCAGTTGAGTCCATTTCATATTCAATGTTATCAAATTTGGTAAATGGTTTATCTATTTTGCATATACAAGATTGAAGGCTGCTATGATTGATTATGGACTTTTGAGAAACACATCACACTTATAGGCGTAATGTACTTGCCTGAATATTTAAAGTAGGCTCTAAACCTTGTTCGTTACTTGTTATAACAGAATGCGAAATGGAACTTGATAAACCATTTATGGCAACACAAAAGAATGATGCAACAAATTTAAATATAAAACCTTTATATAACGCCTTAGTAATCATTGGAATCAACATCATTTATATACTTTCCATTCTGGATTTTTAGTGGACCTAACAAAACATGTAAATGTTACAATTTAGAAGATGACACGACACCCTACATTTGTAGTTTCCTAATCATAATTCATTACGGATTTCAAAAAAGAAGGCATGAAGATTGCTACAACCTGGTCCTCCAACAAGCCAAATTATGAGAGGATCCTCCTATGGGTTCCCTTCTGAATCCACAAAGAAGTAAAATAGCTGCACGGTTTCATCTTCTCCAACTCCCATATACCTGATCCACTCTATACAAACATAAGCATAACTTTGAAATAATAAAAAATGCGCCTTTGGCTAAGCATGGCCAAAGGTGTATCTATAATTATCCTACCAAACAGGCAAACATAGTGGTATGTCCTGATTCATGTCCAATGTTTCACATGTGTACGTACTTTTCGCTAAAAATAAAATGTTAGAATGGAACATACCCGGTTTTTAGCTTGAAAGGTAGAGGACCGGAATAGCCAGGTAACGTTTCCACGATGGTCTTAGAGTTACTGAGCGCGAAGGAAGCAGCGAAGAGAAGGATTACAATATGGTATGTAGCTTTTCCATGTATGTTACAAACTAATTGAGCTTGTGTCCAACCTGAGATAATGGCCTTCTTAATTGCTACCAAATCACCATTGGTTGAGGTTAAATCGATCTCAACTCTATTCAATAGCCCCTCCAACTGCTTTCTTATGTCTCGACTAAGCTTCATACTCCTCACCTGCATTAAAATTAAGTTATTATATTATTAGATCAGTAGCATAAATAACCCTTATAGGGTCGGGTTGCGGGTCATATTTTGTAAAGTCAAAACCCGATTCAACCCGATCTAATTTACCCGATAACACAACAACCCGAACCGATAACACCCCTACATAACTATGTACCAAAACGTATAATCAGCTAGTCTAAAGTTTTCTAAACCGTGATCATTATAAAACATTGTTTTCAAATGACAAATTAGAATAGAGTGTATAAATGGGTCACAGACCTGATGAGGTTTTAATTTTTGCCAAACGAAGTTGTCAACAGAAAGAAAAAGATCAACAGTTTTTCCATTTCTTCCTATAACATTTGCATCTTTATTTTATACCTTCTTATATACCCTTGCAGCTCTATTTCTTTATTTTATACCTTCTTCTTTACCCTAGAATATTTGCAATAAGCAGCTACAGATTAGGCGATTACTCTTAAGAATCCTAATCTTGTATCAACGCCGCAAAAACTTCACTATTTGCTTTTAGCTTATTTGTTATATAACTGTATGTCCAATTGATACATAAAATCGCAAGAAAATAATAGTCACTACGGCTATCTTTCTTGTAACTCTGATAGACTTAATCCATATTTTTTTCTCACATGATTGGGCCGTCTTTAGAAAAGAGAAAAAAACCCTGGGTTTACTGAGAAGTCCAAAGGCCTCGGTTTCATAGACACAAGTACACACTCACACATATACATGTAGCCTAAACTCCTAACTTTTGTAGTTTATAGTAGCTACTCATGTCATTAGTTTATGCATATAGAACGTAGTCTAAGCGTGCTTTACGAAACCAGACGATTCAAGTGACTATACCAGCCCAGCTTTGAAATGATGTGGATGTTTGAGGCTCTTCTCTCTTGAGATGTATATTACATGAGGCACGTCACTCGGAGCATCTTCTTTGTTCTCTGATATAACTACCAACAATTGAAAATATTACCAAATGAAATAATTTACTTAAAATGTAAATCTTGGTCAGTTTCTTTCATCAAATTGTGAACATCCATGAAAAATAAAGTTGTCACCAACAAAACTACCATTTAAATATCACTATTTTGTGCTATATTGTAGTATAAATCAGGCATGAAAAATGAGTCCCCGCTGGCTATTCCCTTGACCAACATATACGAAGGTAAATCAGGCATGTCGTCCCAAGAGCAACGAAACTAAGAAGCTAGGCATGTGTATACTATCACAACTGGTAATTAATAAGCTTATTCTTTTTATTGGGGATTACAGATCAACTTAGAGGTACACAGATGAGCCAAAGGCGAGGATCAGTGCTAGGCTAGGATGAAAAAATCCAAAAAGCCTATTTTTTATTGCCTCTGGAGATTTTAGCGTAATTTTAACTCGGCTTGTAGAATGTCTTTCAACTTGAGCTTCTACACATATGAGAGGTTTTACCTGAAAAGAAACAACTTAAAAGCATCAATAAGTGCAATTGCAACACCATATGGATTGCACAACGTCAATTAATTTAGCAACAACAATTAAATCAAATCAAATCAAATGTACTAAAACAACAGCAGTTCAGAATATCAACACTCAATCAAAATTAAAAATTAAAGCAGCAAAACAAATTAAAGTTATAGAAAAAAACTATTTACAAAATTGAAATCCATGTAACCATCACCTGAATCATATCCGTAACAAAACTTAGGAGCCCATACTTATTTGAGTTCGAACCCAAAGGCAAAGATGTAAACTCCGTAAAGTTTGGTTGGCCTTTGGAGTGTCGGTTTTAATGTATTCTTGCATCAACTTCAATTAAACTGAATGTAATGCTTTGCAAAGGCTTGGATAAAAAGAAGAAAAAGAAAACATCCTAAAAACAAAGTTAATGAAAATCGCTATTAAGCGAGACAAGAAACATTCACAACGTATATAATGAGGAGCACACATACATACCCCTGGCTCATGTATGACAACCAATTCTGTATTAGTCTTTCCGTCCGAAAGCGTTTTCGATGTTGGTTTGGCAGGTGGTTATCTATTCTCTATGGTTTTTCCCCAACGTAAAGCAAACCCTCAATGGCCGTCCTAATAAATCCTGTGACATAAACAACCATGTGGGTAACAAAATAACACTCTCTGATATCAAAAAATGTTGGTGATTTGTGAATGGTTATAATTAGGTAACCTTACCATGCATGGCGTTACATACATGTGACATCACCCTTCTTTTGTAAAATAAAAAATGATAGACAAATGATCATTCAAGGATAGGTACCTGATAACATATCACTATCAATCCGACTTATTTTTCGAAATAACCTTTAACCTCTCTATCGCGGCTTTTTTCCATGATTCTTTCTTTAACTTCTCTATCACGACTCCTCTCCCTATCTTTGTCTTGAACCTCTCTCTCACGGCTCTTCTCCCTCTCTATGTCTTTAGCCTCCCTATCACGGCTCTTCTCCCTGTCCCATTCATTTTCGGTTCTTTCTGCTACCACTACGATGAGGTCGATCTAGAACTTTATCTTGCTGTTTATCCTCCCTTTCTTTCTCACTTTCACGTCCATGTTATATAAAATTATGTATAAGGCATTAAGACCAAAGAAATGCAAATACAATCTAATAGATTACGATTTGAAAAATATCTATATCATTTACCTTGATGGTGCCATTAATCTAATAGAAAAGCAAATACAATCTAATATATATTTATAAGTTTCCCTTTGTCTGCTCGTCGTTCTACAGATTCAATCTCCTCCTCAATGGCCTGGAAATCGCATAGCCAACAATATCAGAAATATATCACCCACAAGAATTAGAAAAACACAACACTCAATGCGTCACTTTTTGGCAATAACCAGATCCTTACTTGCATCATCCTTGTTTCAGTTAGCTCTTTATTCCTCATTAGTGACTCCATGTTTTCCTGATAAAAAGTAAGAAATTTGGTGTTATTAGTTTGAACTATTCTTGGTTCCATTAATACCTGTTCAAAAGCATATATAAGTAGAAAATTACTTAAAGACTATAGCATTGCTCTTGCTTGACTAAAATCATGGTTATGCATTAACGGATTGTTTAGCGCTTATTATTGGGATAAAATTAACCAGAACATCTTGTTGTGTAAGATCCCACAGTTGGCGCACAATGGTTATCCTATATTTCAAGCAAGAGAAGGTTTGATAATAACACACATGAAGAGTGAGGCAAGCGTATTCAACAAATATAGTAGAAAAGTTCAGAGTCTTGCAAGTGCAGGTCTGATAATAACACATCGGTGACTTACCTCTTTTAAAGGATTAGTTTTAGGGACAGCAGTATACGTGGACGTACTTATACAAGAAGGTATTGTATATAGTCTTTTGTGCCCTATTATAAAATGTGGGGGAATGATTCCACCAGATCTTATCAAACAATGGCTTGGTGATGAGAAGTTTGAGAAATGACAATCGCGTACATTACAAAAGACACTCGAATCAATGACTGATGTGGTCTACTGTCCAAGATGTGAAACACCGTGCATTGAAGGTGACGACCAACATGCACAATGCTCCAAATGTTTCTTTAACTTTTGCACACTTTGTGTGGAAAAGCGCCATATCGAGATGTTTGCAACAAAACAGGTTTATAATTATACATATACAGATAATTGCAGAATTTAAAACATAAAGGTTTTTAAGAGATGTTATGATAATAAAACTTAAAACACAAAATCAGAGTATAAAAAGTCATACCAGAAAATTACTGGAGTAACTTTGAGGATTCCAAACACTAAAACTTTTAGTGATATATCCCTTAAATGGCCACCGAGCCTACTAAGAAAAAGGCCATCATCGAGTGTCCCAATTGAAATCCGCATACGAAAAGGTCAAAGATATATAATGTTACGACAATACGATTGAAAAGATACGAAAAAAACTAACTTGCAATTATAAGTTCGTTTATAGGATTAAACTCAAAACAACTAGCCCGTACACACGCGTCTAAGCATAATAGAGGCTGCTTGGAGATGTGCAACACATCTCTCGTTGAAGCTACACATTATAATGGATTTGAAGTTAGATAAAGTGGTACAACTGATTAGCTTATGTATTATTACTGATGAAAGTCATACCCAGACCAGGAGATGCCAATACTCCACAATTGTGGTTATAAAGAATACCAGAGAAATAGAAGAATTGAAGACGTCGTGAATCTTTGTCTGGCATTGTGAGTGTTGCTAGTAACGGCTGCAAAAAGATAGTAAAAGTATCATTACCTTTGTTTGCAGAGCACCCTAAGCGTGGAGCTCTCAAAAGGATGAATATAACATTTAGCAAACTTATGTATTAGGGTTTAATTTGATTTGGATTAATATCAAAGCGGAGTATATCTTGAAAATATTTTTGAAATTCAATAGATATCAATATGGTTTTCTTTTAGCTCTAATCTAGTCAATATATTAGGGTTCGTATATGTTGTTTATCATTATTGTTTTGGAAAGAATCACACAAATATAAGCTTGGCTAAGCAGGTTAAGTCATACAATACTAAACAAACATCCCAAACCTCCCAAGTTCCAACCCTGCTACATACATAATTTTTGAAAATTCATGCCATTTTTGTTTCGAGCAATGTTTTCAAGATCGGGATCCTACTCAGGATCATTTTCGTCTTTACAATATGAGATCGGGATCTTAAGATCCTACAATAATATTATTTTCTTAATAGTCTTTGTATTATTATTCAAAGAATAAATTACACGTTTCGTCCCCATGGTTTACCCAGATTACATGTTTCGTCCCTATTTGATTTTAATTACATAGATAATCCTTATTTTATCAAACATGTTTCATTGATAGTCCCTATTATGGAAAATAGGGACTATCCGTGTAACACATTTCAAACAAATTTATTACACAGTTGGTCTCTATTTTGATAAAATATGGACCGTCAATGCAATTAGTTTAAAAATTAGAGACGACTGGTGTACTTAAAATCGAATAAGAACTAAAAGTGTTATTTGGTATAAACCATAGAGACGAAACATGCAATTTATTCTTATTCAAATATATAAGTTATTATATATCATAAACACAAAATTACATGAATATTTCATGGTAGTATTGTCATAAATTATGATTATGAAATATTTAAAAAGATTAACATGTTGTTTCATAAATTTGTATTTTTTTGTTTGAAGTTCGAGAAAAATAAGATCATATCAAATTAGATCTTAAAATCTTATGGCTAACATCAGGATCTTACAAAATCTTAACCTTATAAAGATCTTATGTAAAATGCGGATCATTTACAGTATCCTAAAATCATAATATTCTAAAATCAGTATCGAGATATTAACAACCATGACTTTCAACTTAAAAATGGGGTGTTTGTTTCAGCTTATATGTAGGGCTTATGAGCTTATTTGTCTATATTTCTTAAGCCCAAATTTTCTGGCTTATTTTGAGACTTGTAAAGTTATACAAGTTTATTACGATATGATAAACTTATATAAATCCAAAATAAGCCAGAAATATAAGCAGAAATTAAATAAGCTCATAAACAAACACCCCTTACAAAACCATTTATTACAAGTGAATCCCAAACACACTACTTCCCAGATCCACACTCCAAAAACCAAAAATGGATCCCTCAACACCACCACCAACAAACGACGATTCATTCGCAATCGGAACACTCCTCTCACTCACAACAACCTTCAACGAAACCTTCGAATGCCAAGTCATCACCTACGACAGACCATCCAACATTCTTGTCCTTCAAGAAGGCTTAAAATCATCATCACAATCTTCAAGACGCAACATCAGGCTCTTAAAAGCTAATTATATAAAAGAATTCACCTTCTTGGGTCAATCTGCTGATGACCCACTTGATTTAAAGAAGTGTTTTCTTGATTTGAATTCGCTTCAGAGTAAAGAAGAAGCTGCTGTTAGGTAAAAAAAATTTGTGTGATTCTTGATGGGTTTTGGGGTTTAGTGAAAACCCATTTGGGGTTTTTGGTGTTGGTGATGTTTGGTGTGTGAATTTGGGTGTTTTTAGGTATGCTCACTAGGTGTTTGATGAAATGCTTGTTAGTGTTTTTGTTAGAAATAGGTTAGTTGGTATGGTAATTAGGTACATTAGTTAACAACAAAGTTTGATTTAGCTTCTTTTGGGCTTATTAGCTTATTTCTATAAGTCGGAAAAGTGGGCATATAAAATATAAGCTCGTAAGCGTGAAAAAATGATGGGTATCGAACCTTAGTAGGTAGACATCATAAGGGTGGCTAGAGAAAGGGTCGGGAAATGATAATGGGGATACCTTGGTTAGGCCGCGTTCATCGGAGTCAAACACTCGCCCTCCCGTGTAACCTCATTCGTTTTAATGGTGGGTATTGTTTGGTTATGTTAGTTGACAAAAGATTCTAATGCGTATTATTGCGGGGAGGACGAGTCTTTGAGCAATTGTGAACCCTAGACCTCGTGTGAGTACATGACGTGCGGGCCTAACCCTAGACCTCTTGTGTTAATTTACGTGTCTTAACTTGTCTCTTGCATATGCGCTATGTGTTTCTTACGGAGTACTATATTTCTGTGAATTTAGAGGGTGTTTGGGATTGCTTATATTATTTCTGCTTATGCGTATTAGTAGAAACAGATAAGCAGCATAAAAATGAGTACTACAAGTTTTACTGTTTTGGAGTTGCATTTATTCCAAAATAAGCATGTAAGGAGGTCTCTACCTGATTATGTGAAACTGCTTGTTTCACCCAGAACAAGCAGACGTGCAGAAACAGTTTTCATTGTCCAAACACTCGTAACTGCTTACTTGCTTAACAATAAGCAGATCAGCGGAAAAAAAGCATGTCAAACACCTCTTGGTGGTTTTCTTTGAAACAGAAGAGTAGGTATATTGATTATATAAGTTGACGTGTTTTGATTGGGTTTTTGTAGGCAAGCAGAGATTGATGTTGAGAGGATTGGTGTTGGTGTTACTGCTGAGGCTCAGAGCCTTTTTGATGCTTTGTCGAAAACGTATGTATCTCTTTTATCTCTGTTAACTTTGCTAGTATTTTTCTTGATGTGTATTTTTTATGCATATATGTTCTATATATGTGCCTTACTGCCTTTATCAACTGAAAATCTCGTGTTTGTAATCACGATCTAGATCATAGAAAAATATGTTAGATATAGGGTTTGCTTTTTAATCTCGTTATTTGCACAAACAGTCAAAATTAATGATGAGGGGAAGTATGGCTAGTTCACCGATGCAAACCGCTGTGCTACTAAATGTAGTGGATCTAAGAGTTAGCATCATTTACTTTTGGTACAAACGTGTAGAAACGTTAGCTCTATTAGGTTGTTAGTGGGAGAACACATGTAAAGGAAACTCCATGTCTAACACAGAGCTTTCTCACTAGTGTAGCTTTTAAGCTTAGGGCGAGTCATTTCTGTAAAAGATTCTTTTAGCCATTTACACAGAGCAAGTGAAACATCAGTGTAACTAGAACTTAGTAGTTGACCCAAGAGCTTCCTATACTTTTGCAAGTTGCAGCATGTCAAACACCCTATCATTAGAGGTTGTCGAATTTTCTGATACTTGTCGATAGCGGACTTCCTGTGACCTTAAAGGCTTCAAGTTTCTTTGTCTGTTACTGCATAGACACACTTGTATCCTGTCACATCTATTAGTTAGTCAAGACTCCGTGTTATATTTACGCATTGAAGTCAACAAGCCAGTCACTTCTCATGGTTTTGGTACCGGACTACCGACTCCTGACAGCTGTGTACATATAAATCAAGTGAGGCATAAACGTTCCTGGATCTATGTTCTATCCCTAACTAGTTGTATTCTCTGAAATTATAACTAAAAGTATCATACAGACGCAAAATCTTATTGCAGACATTAAACAGTTATAAATTGAACCAAACCTAAATCTTGGTGGGATATGTCTAATAACATGTTACCTCACAGATGTCGGTTATCTTGCCCTGCTTGGTAACTTAATTTTGCAAAAACAATTTACTTTATGGAAATTTCATTAATTTCCACCATTGGTATTGTATATCAGGCTACCCGTTCGTTGGGACAAGACTGCGATAGTGGTGATGAATGAGGTTCGTGTGAGCAGTCCATATCTTGCTGAATCTGTTACCGGAGGAACTCCTGCTGCCAATGAGCGAGTTAGAAAAGTGGTAAGATATATAAGCCCTTCTGGATAGTCTAAATTAGATGTGGCACTTTCGACCTATTTAGGCTGATTTGGGTTGTGTTCCATTTCAAATGGGTCAAATAATACTTTTTAGCTGAAAGGATAACTGGTCGAGTGGGGGTTATAAGGGTTGAAAGTCGCCCAAAGTTTATTTGGAGATTTATACTATCATTGCAATTTGTAATCATAACTAAACACATTTTTGCTATTTGTAATTTGTTTCATAAAATTGGTCAAATTTTTTTGCGGATTAAAATGACCTAATCGGTGTATGACATGTTTCAACTCGAACCTGCGCTTGTAATGATATGTTCGCAAACTCGTGGACGAGATGATATTGATATTCTTGTTTCCTGTTTCTTTTGTTCAGATTGAGCTTGAAAGGAGGAGGTTGCAAACTCGTGGAGCTGGACAATGAATACCGGGGAGAAAATTTTGAGGACCAAGTGATGATCAGTTTGATTATGTGCGAATTCGTCAAGGCAAATTGGGTTAAAGTTAACCAAAGTTATCAACTTTTATAAACCGCCTTATGTTTGTTCCTTCACTCTGCCTGTCATCAAATATATCATTCAGTCGAATATCTTACGAGTCTTTTGAATTCGAATTTAAATCCTTATTTGAGCCTTGATTATTCAACTTATAGAAATGCGTTTATCGCCTTTTGGATGGCAATTTCAATCCATTTACTTATGAATGGGTCGATTTGGGTTCTGCTTTGTCTCAAACGGGTCGAGTGGTTTAAGCAACAAATCGGTTTTGGTTTAAACCGTGTGCAATTTAAAAGTAAACAGTTTTATCTAGAATAAGGTGGCACATATTTGAACATTTCATATCAAGTACTAGTAGTAGGACTTATAATAATCTGATTAATGAAACAAAACAAATGATAAAAATGAAGCAAACGACAACATTTGGTAACATCTCAAGTTAAGAAACAAAGCAGAAAAACAAACAAGATCTCACGTGCTTGTCTTATATGGAAATTGCAGAATAAGCCAAAGCTTATCAAATTTTTTTTTGAACAGCAAGCTTTTAGACCTCAGTCCATTAAATATAACCTCGAGTCGACTATATTCGTTTTCAAGAGCTTTTTCATATTGTATTCTTGATCGAGATGGATACTCAGAACTTCGTTGGTGTGTTGCTTGTCGTCAACGCTGGAAGCTTAGACATATATTCGACATGTATACGATTTGTTTAGGTTTATATCGACACAAGTATGACTTGATCGACTAACATGTTTATATTTTTAAGAGATGATACAGGATTGCCCTATGTGAAAACTTTGGAAAAGTCCACAATGTGGTAGTGCCTCAAAAAGATACTCGTTGGGAAAAAAAAAAATTTTTTTTTAATGGTATACCCGCCAACCACATATAAGTGTAAAATATTAATAATATCTCATAATTGATATCTTAATTCAAATGGACAATGCGAAACCTAACCATTTATAAACCCACGCTGCCCGCACTCTTAATCTAAATACATAATCTTTTTTATGTTATGTTTGACAATCAAAAATGGAAATTGTCCAAGGAATAGATTCAAGAGAATTAGATTGTTGCAACATCCCCAAATAAAAATCGACAAAATGTAATTCGTCCCCCAAACGCGGTTTATTTCATGAAGATTCAATCCGGGACATTATGTTTCTCTAGTCCTCGCGTTACCAGCTAGCACAGATCATCAAGATCATGACAGGACCATTCGATTTACAAGAGTTAAGCTTCTTAGGCGAAACGATTACCTAATGCTTGGCCAAGCTTATCGGCTTGTTACTTCACATGGTTAGTAACACGCTTAATGTATTCAGACTATTTTTAAGCACTATGAGCTATCTTTCGTAATCTTTCTTTTTTCTAGGTTCTTTGCCTAGTACTGTCTATAAAATACAAGACCTAGAAAGAAAAATTATATGTAATGAATGGTGTTTTTTAATGCAATACATATAGCTTTAAATGTAAAGCTTGGTATTTATTTGATTTCGGCTTATATTTAATAAGCCTCCATTTTCCGGCTTATTTTGAGACTTATGAGCTTATATATAAGTTTATCATATCATAATAAACTTATATATATAAGTTAAGCCCACAAGTTTCAAAATAAGCCGGAAAATTGAGGCTTATAATATAAAAGCCGAAAAACAAATAAGTTCACAAGCCACATATAAGCTTAAACAAATACCCAAAATACAAGATTTGAAGCTTCTCTGGCGATCCATTACCTAATGCTAGTTTATATAAAGATAATACAGTATTAACGAAAGAGGCTTTTTTTGTCTATCTCAGTGGCTTATTAATACCTTTCGTGCTCCTTTGTTTTAGCTTCTTGCTATAGTTTAATAATCTTTAAAGCTCTAACGATCTTCGTATACATGCATAGACTATGAGCATCTTAATAAGATCGAGTGTCTTAAAAAAAATAGTGATTGTCAATCAGAGGTTATGAAGATTTTAAGAGCCAAAAGACTTGCAATGATGACACGAACATTAAACCAGAATCAATTGCAGAAAACTCAGGGGTTCGACTATCACAGGTCAAAACAAAACACAAACTTGAGTTTAAAGCCAACTTAGTAAACAAAATTGATTATTTTAGAATGACGGAAAATATATAAACATACAAAAACGGTAAATTGTTGATAATGTATCTTTCTATTGTCATATTTTGAAGTTGTATGTCCCATCGATATGATCATAAAAATTTAATAACTTCGACACCCAAAATACGTCAATCGATACAATATAATAACTGAATTCAAAAATATATTTGTTAAATAGCCCGATCCTAATGATGGTACATAAAACTCGAAAAAATGAAAAAATATATGTGATTTTGAATATATTATTGAAAATACAACATGCATACGCAAGAAAAAATAGCATGCTTGATACATGACGATCGATTTTATATAAAATTAGTCATGATAATAAAGTAGATATATATTAGGTGGTTTGCTATACCAAGTCAAGTATCGATCGATCGTCGACCCTCATGACAAATTAATATTTATACGCAAAGCTCATACTGAGGTGAGTACCAACTGAGCCAAAATCCTTTCGTAGCTAGTACTAGTACTATGCTAATGAATATGTTTTGATTAACATTATTAGGTGTCGAGACATGAAAGAATACTCACACAAAGGCTGGGATCATCATCATCGTCGTCATCATTATCTTCAAATGTAAATGTTTCCACATTGAAGTCGAAACCATGGCAACCGTCTTTACAAAGTATTGCTGAGGCTGATAGAGGGTGTTTCGGGGGACATAATCCCGTATTCGTATAATTTTGAAGTTGTTAACAAATATATAAGATAATATGAATGTGTTAAGCTGTAGCGACAATATATATATTATGGAGTGTAACAGAATAATGACATATACTACGACTACTGTTTTAAATATATCGATGGCTGTTGCTTCTCGTTTTTTCGTGTTGACGAGAGTATAACTAACTTGACCGAGATGTTTTGTCTAAGTGCTAACGTGCGAAACTGACATTGTTGAATATGGTCTTGAACTTTCGGTCCTATCGATATATGTTTAACCCAAACAGAAGCTTTAAACTTATTGGCTATGCCATTTATATTTCATATCAGTTTAACGAAGTAGGGTCAAGATAGAATGGATTTCAGAAGCTTCGGGCTATCCAAAAAGATAGTTGCGTTAGGATAAGTCGGCTGCAATGTCAAGTCAGAAACCAGATAAAAATAATTGATAGCATGTGCGGTTTTAGAAACCCAAAGTTTGTTGGACCTATATGGGTCAATATGGACTCACAACGAAAGCCCAAGTCCGTTCAATTTATAGAAAGCCCAAGCCCATCATATTTTGTAAGTAATCAGGGGCGAGTAGAAAAAAACAAAAAAAACCGAATAAATCAAAACCGAACCGAAACAAAAACAATCGAACATGACTAATAACCAAATCGAAGTTGCCAAAATCGAACCGAACCGAACTACTAATTCGGTTCTCGGGTTGGATAAGGATTTGGCAATCAAAACCGAAAACCGAACCAAAAACCGAATTTATATAAATATATATATTTTTATATATAGACCATTAAAGTTTTAGCATAATATAAAAAAACACTTTTTATGCTTAAAATAATTTATTTTTGCTAAATGGTATCTATGTAATAATTAATTTTTTTTAAATAAATTGTGTAATTCGGGTCAACCCGAAAACCGAACCGAATTCGAACTCGATTTTCGGTTCGGTTCGGTTGAATTTTAGTTCGGTTCGGTTCGGTTTTCGAGTTAATCAAATTGTTTTTTAACCGAACAACCCGATAACCGAACCGATCAACACCGTGCGGTTTTAGAAACCCAAAGTTTGTTGGACCTCTGTGGGTCAATATGGGCTCACAATGAAAGCCCGAGTCCATTCTATTTAAAGAAAGCCCAAGCCCATCATATTTTGCAAGTTCTTGTAAAATCCATCACAACATAGATCTTAAGTCTTAACCTTAGTAATTTAGAATTGTCTTCCTACATATGATGACTTTGATTAAAATCACCCCAAATCGATTTCGAATACCTTTGTCAAAGACACTTGATAGAAGTACACATCGTTCGGATATGCTAAGTCGATAATGTAGAACTTAAAACTTTGTCAAATGTTTATCACAAATGCAGGGGCGGAGCCATGATTTTCAGTTAGGGGAGGCTGACAGTGCTTAATGCAGAAAATCATAATAATAAGGGGGGCTCAATGTAAAAAACTTATAGAAAAGCGACTCACGATATAGATAATTAATGAATAAAATAGGCTGATTAGGGGGGGCTCAGCACCCACTAGTCCCCCTACTAGCTCCGCCCCTGCACAAATGTGTATATCAACGCGAACGATACATTATCCATAAGTTTGTTTCGAAAACATTCACGGTCCCTAGATATATAAGAGATCGATCTTTTCAATATTCACGATATCACACACGAAAAGTATGATTGGTCATATATATGTTCATTTCTCATCCTAAGACCATTCGTAATAGAGCCTCAAGGACTCGGTCTTCATCCTACATGGCAAGATAGTATGCGTCGTGCCTTTCTACACAACCCATCCAAGCAAGGGGGGACATAAGGGGGTTTTCGAGGGTTGATGGATACCCGATGGATGATTATCGCATAATGTAAATTTTCGTAAAAATTCTTGATTTTTTCAAAATGAACCCCGGTCACAAAACTTTGTGTCACATAAATATTACTTAATCCACTACTTTCTTAACTTCTTTACTAGTTTGATTGAAATCGTACATTTTAATTCATTAATATGTTTCTTTTATACTCGTAAAAAAAATTTGTGCACCTGATGACTTTGTATTTTATGTCCGCCCCTGCATCTAAGTCACCTCTAACATTGCAATTTTGCAATACTCGGTCTTGTGGACAACTGAGGGTGCGTTTGGTATAGGTATATGGGAATAGGGTTATGGGTTTCATAGTAATTAAAGATGTTTGTTTAGTGGGCCCAGGAATAAAATGGGTATATAATAGTCATAGACTCATTACCTACCAATTTGGTGTCTATAAAAGCCATTACGTGGGCCCATCTCTTTTCCACTACAAAATTCAAACATCTATACAGTTTTTTCATACCATATTTTGTCATCCAAACATAAACAATCATAATCATACAATTTTTCATATCCATTGTCATTCTACCTCATACCAAATCCGATACTCATTGTGATTCGTAACAACAAACCAAACAACCCCAGGTTTTAGGAGAGTTTATCCTTTTGACCCCTAAAGTTATACATCAAATTTGCATCAAAACATATCCATTTTGTCTCAATACACTAATGCAAGACTCAGGAGTCTTGCATTATGTTTTTTTTTTTTGTGTGTTGAGGTGGGGTATAGTTGTATTTTAAGTGGAGTTTTTTTTGTGGTGAAGTTTCTTATTACACTAAGTTGATTATGAAATTGATTGTAAAGAGAGAATACTGAGTTGGCGCTGATATAACAGTTGTAACCGCGGTCATGAGGTTTCCTCATTACACTTATTGTGCATTTGGATTAAGGGGTCTGGGAATGAGGAATGAGAATATGATTGATTGAGGGTGTTTGGTTATTTTATATGGGTTTTGAATGTTGGAATCGTACCCCAAAACAAGGGTTTTGCTATACCCACCTTACATGCAGTAACAAAAGTGCATTTTCCTACATTTTAAAAAGTTTCAAGCAACACCCGGGTTTAAGGACAGTTTATCCTTTTGACCCCTATAGTTATTATACATCAAATTTGCATCAAAACATATCCATTTTGTCTCAATACACTAATTTTGTGACACCACATCACTTGTGAAAGCAATGTTCACATTTAAAAACATGATTACATCAAAAGGCTTAGGCAACATCGAATGCCTAGTAGGATTTTAACCCATTAGTCAATGATTAACAAAAGAATATTATATTGTAACAAAAATGTGGGCTACATATAAAAAAGCAAATCTAGTAAGATGTAAAAAAGAAATGAGACAAAAATATGAAAGATAGACGCTCCCCTTCGTTTTCAACTTTTTGTTGCACAAGCTAATAAGCATGAAATATTATGCTATATAGATAGCATCCAAAGCTTATTATATGAGTTGGAACCCTACCATTACATTACATTTCCACCTAAAAGCCATCTTTTTTTTCTTCCATTTCCTTCTAAGTTTATGTTTAGTTTTGCCATGTTGTTAGCCGTATAATACCGGTATCCGTGATAGTGAAAACGCTGCTCAATCAAAAGGTTGTGAGTTAAAGTCGCGTCAAAAACATGTGACGGTGATAAAGTTGTTTGTGGTGACTCCTTATTACTACTAGTCTAACGGTCTTTCAAATAGTACATGACATATGCATGTATTACAAATAAAACAAGAAATGGGAAAATTTCCAACCATTGAGGTCAAGTACAAATAGTATTTTCTTTTTGGCTCCTTTTCTTTTTCTTGGTTGATATATTATTCTGCCTTCAAAAAGAAATTGCAAAATGGGACATCAAGTAACCCCATGGAATATTTTAGGGTTTTGTGTTGTCTTAAATTCTAGTTCATTAGATGAATGAACAAGTCTACTAATCAAGGTTTTCAAGATCGGGATCCTATAAGATCTTAAGCATGTAAAGATCCTATGTAGGATCCGGATCGTGTTTGCTTTGCAGAATCGTAAAATCGTAAGATCTTAAGATCAGAATCGGGATCTTAACAACCATGCTACTAATATCTCAAATAAGAAAAAAAATCATCGTTAATATACTACCGAACACGTGCATGTACAAAGTTAAATATTATCGAACACGTGCATGTATAAAGTTAAATATTGTGACAATTCATATATAATTAAGACTGAATAGATAACAAGACTATCAATCATGTAGTAGTATTTTCTTAAAATCTCTTTACGGCACGAGTCCAAACAAAACCTTGTGAGTGTACAGTGATTTCTTCATCATTCGACCTCGAAATTCAAGAACAACGTACGACATTGTTGCTAGAGGATTGTACGTGAAAAGACAAATCGTGGAAGGTATTTTCGAGTAGAAGAATAATACGTAAAACTACAAATACATGTAAGCAAAAGATCGAATATCTTCTGATCTTCTCACATTATTTGTACTGAACAAAGTTATATATCGAACAAAAGAATTTCTCGAAAATTGTATCATTTGAACTTTTAACCTCTTTATTTCAAAAAAAATGACACTTTTACATGATCCCCACATAGCAATATTGTTATAAGTAGCAAAGCTAAAAGCTCAATATATTCATTCAAAAGACGAATTTATGGGTCTATCTTTTATCTTTGTTGGTGAACATATAAAGTCATCAAAAGCTTGGATGATGCATGTTTAAAAGCCCAAAACAAAAACATTTCATAGTGAATGAGAAATAGAAAGTAGTTTTGGCTTTTATAAGGCAACATGTGTGTGTACTATAGTACACATATTTACTTTGGATTCTACACTTTAATGGAGATTTAGGGTTATGAAATAAAGAGAATGTCAGATGACATGTTATAGGCTTGGCCATGACCCTCTACTTCATTTTCCATATCTTGTGCCACCTTATGCATTTTACAAAAACTTTCCATAACTTCTTAGAAATGCTAGTCGATTGGCGGGAACATTCTGACTTTGGATACTCTTTTGGCATCAACCATTGTCTAATCTAAAAAGAATAGCTCTGGCAACTCTCTTGACCCAGCAGAGCACCAACTGGAATAAGCACGAGCCGAGAATCAAGCCAAAGCTCTCTAGTTAGAAATGCTAGTCGATAGTCCATAGTTGAGGGGGCAAAAAGACTACCTTTACAAACACAAACAAAATCATGATAAAATTCGATATATGTAAGTGGCATATGAAGATGTCAAAAATTATATCATGAGGACCAAATAATGGGTTGTATAGTCATGATGGAAACATGATATGTTTTTGATATTGAGAATTTGGTGCCTCATGAATTTCATGAAGTGAGCAAGTCTTGCATCAACATGGTCCCAAATGTAGGTAATCAATATATATACACTATATGCAGAATTTCAATTAAATGTATCCATCTTAATTAAACACAGTACGTTAATTATGATTAATGTTTAATGAACATAAACATATCTACAAAGGAATCCTAGTATCAAGGCACAAACTAGTTTAGTTAGATTATAATAATATGAAACATGCATTACTCACAATTCAATAAATGTTTTTTTGTCCTTCTAATCCTGTCTGTTTGTCTCTTATTCAATTGATTAATTTAGTAACACACACATCTATAAATTATTTCATAAGAACTAGAGATCTAAAATATTTAAAGGAGTAAATTGCAAAAAATTGTCTATGGTTTGGTCAAATTGCACATTTCGCTCTTGCCTTTTTGAAAGTGCAGGCATCGTCCTTGTAGAAATGTACGAGTGCAATTTACTCGGTTTAGTATAAGAAAACATGAATATACAATTATACATGTTGGCATGTTCGGATGCATGCATGCATGATGTATACATGTTTTTAATGCATATATCTACGTACAATACATACGTATGTAAACACAGAAAACATATACTATTATTTTATGTGAAGAAAAAGATCCATATGCTAAATTAGTAAATTTATTGTCTAGCTTTAGAGTGGGGTTAGATATGTGAAAAGGATGTTTGTAGGTGTGATTAGTGACGTGGATAAATAAATTAAATATAGCATTAAGTAGGGATATTACATCTAATCTACTTAGACGTTAAAAGTAGCCATCACTAGAAGTTGAATGATACTTCCACTATTAAGCTAAGCTAAATACCAAAAAGCATTTAGAAAAATACTTCTATATAAATTATGAGAAAAAGCATATTATAAAAAATTGTTGCTATTACTTTTAGGGCATCTGCAAGCATGGTGCAATACATGATTCAATACACTGCCACTAAATACGTATAACAGATTTCTCAAAGTAAACGAAAGTATTAAGTGATGAATATGACTAAGTCCGGTTCGTAAGCTTAGGATCCATCTAGGTTTTGTGTTATGTGCATTACAAGTAGTTCACTAATAAAATATAATGCATATGGAGTTGATTTTTGTTAACTATATAGAAATAAGATTATGAAATAGGTTTAGTTAGAATAGTTCAAAGTGGTTCTTTCTATATACAAAAAAGGCAACAAGTGGCACTTATATGTAGGTCGATAGATAACAACCAAAACTTATCTCCTTTTAGAACCAATAATTCAGGCTTTACAATGAAGTTTTAACCAACTTATTGAATAAACTATGTAAAACCATAGCTATTTATAATTAAAAACATCAAATAACAAAGAGCTTTGGCTCAGTTGGACCTATTTCAAAAAACTCATAAGTTTATTGGAGAGATTTTGTGAACAAAAGGTTAAGGGGTTCCGGTCTCGGCTCATATCTACTCCAGTTGGTGCTCCACTAGATCAGAAGAGTTGCCGAAGCTATTCCTTATGAAGTGGATAATGACTAGTGCCAAAATACATCTAAAATTAGCATGTTCCCGCCAATTTAACACATTTAAAAAAAAAGCATCATATACTATTTGTATGTTCTTTATAGTTTAGATTAGGTGATCAGTTTTGACATTGTAAGTCGATATTTTCTTCCTTGTGGCCCATCAAAACAGCTATTTTAACTTTGAATTTTTCAAATGGCATAAGACATTTATGAACATGGAGTTTTGAAATGATTTCAATCTTCTGTATAATTATAAACTTCAAAAGTAAATAATGGACATTTATTTAAGGACGGATCATGAATGAAGTAGTTTTTATTTAGAAAAATGATATTTATTTCTTTATCTTATTACAATACATACATTTACCGTTGTACAGTAGAAGCTACAGTGCTTCTACAGTACTGAGCTCTCACTTTGGGCCTGGGCTCCCACCTTGGGCCCCCAATTATTTTTATTTTTATTTTTTTTAATTTTTGGCACAAAATAGAGGGAAAAAATATTACAAAAGTACCGATTCAACTTTAAAATAATCGACATAGTCACAAACGTACAACTTTAGATTGCATTAAACGGTGTCATTTAAAAAAAAACTCATATAGCAAAAAAAAACAAAGGTTTAAACATGAGGCCCAACACATAAGCCCATATAAAAAAAACAAACTATTAAACATGAGACAAAAAAAATCGCAAAAAAAAAACTAAAAAAAAAAAATTACCGCCCCGCAACAACGCGCGGGACATAAACTCATATAAGGAAAAAAAACAAATTATTAAACATGATACCGAAAAATAAACCCGCACTATTAAACATGAGACCGAAAAAATAAACCCGCACAAAAAAAAACATATAACCAAAGAAAAAAACATTTAAACATGAGGCCCAACACATAAGGTCATATAAGAAAAAAAACAAACTATTAAACATGAGACCGAAAAAATAAACCCGCACAAAATTAAAAAAATAATAATAATAACAATGGCCCGCAACAACGCGCGAAAAATTAACGTCCCGCAGCAACGCGCGGGTAATCCTGCTTGTTAAAGGTTAAATAGCAAATAATTATCTTAGACAAGGAACCATGAACAAGATACTAATTACGAGTAAAGGCCAAGTGGAACATTCGAAGCATGAAGACGAAGCGATAACAAAGAACAAAATCATTAAAAACATCAACTGCAACACATGCTAAAAAGGGTATTGAACACTAATTGCAACTTTATATATTTATCATAATTTATTACTGTACTACGTACTAGATATATACTACATCAAATTATTAGTCCCTGAATTTTATTAGGTATATATGCATTAACGGGTGTTTATATCTTGGAAGTGTTTTTGTTCTTAACACTATGTAGTTTTATTCAATCACTCAAAACTGTTTCTCTACTTAGGTGGTGTTATGGTTCGTGAATTTTAAATTCCAGAATTTTAATTTATAGAAATTTAAATTCTTGAGAAATTAAAATTTCGGAATTTAAAATACCTTCGCATGTTTAGTTGACAGAATTTCATAATAGTTTAAAATTTGTCATTATGTTTATTATTGCAACTTTTTTAAAGAGTGACGGATAGGGTTGTCAAAAAACTCGACCCGACAACGTTAAAGCTTATTCGGGGTCAAAAAAAAATTATTTTTGTCATTAGAGCCAACCCAAGTAATCTGAATACTAAATAGGGTCGGTTATCGGGTTGAAATTTTTTGACAACTCGGGTTCGGGTTGACCCGATTGACACGAATAAATATTTTTGTAATACGAGTTTTATAAATATTCTATTTAAACGAGTAAAAAAACGCTTTTATTAAATTTTACTCATATTCGGGTTGATCTGAACCCGAACAGACCCGACCCGAGTTGACCCGACCCAAATTGACACGAACCCGACTAACCTGAATTCAAATAGGGTCCGGTTCGAGTATATAATTTTTAACCTTGACTCGACTCTGACCCGACCCGAATTGACCCGAACCCAAACAACCCCACACCCGACTAACACCCCTAGTAACGGATTTCCTTTGATTTAAAAAACAACAAGAAAAAATACAACAAAAGTAACAAGAAAAAAACTCTGAAATTTTTTTCAAGTAAATTAAAGTTTCTCGCTTTTTGGAGGCATTCTAATTATCTCATTTTAACAATTCGTGAAATTTTAAATTCTTTTATTTGAGATATCAAACACAATATTTGAAGGAAATTAAAATACAAATGTCATAAAATGTCCCTAATATACCCCAACCAAACGCACCCTCAAAATTTTTATCTCATATATGATTAATCTTTATCTCGGTCTCCTTGAAAACAATTATGCTTATATGAAGAAGATATTGGTTTTATTCTATGGAACTTATCAATAAGGCGTGAAGTAAACATTTTTATGGAAGCCAAAAGTAAAGCTGGTGCCGTATCCCCAGGTTTTGGTTTCGACTCAATCGCTAATGATTTACAAGATTGTGGGTATAATTTACGATGGAACTACACACACTTTGTTTGCTTACTCCTTGAAGACATCCTCTTGGAGCGAAATTGGTTTCCGTACTAGAAGTCTAGAACAACAATATCTAGGAAGCAAAAAGCAATTTTTGTGAATGGAACATTGCATTGGCCGGTTGTGACAACTTATTTAAAAGAAACATCAAAATATGATAATGACATTTAATTTGAGTAACAATGCTTTTGGGACAATAATTTGTTGCCAAAACCAAAGTTGGAGAGCAAAAGATCTAACAATCCTTAATGGTTATCTCTGTGTGATATCTAGCGAAACGTTTAATTAACTCATGGATTTGGGTGATAAAAGAGTATGATGATGTCTCATTTTGGTCCTTCGCTCATGAATTATATCTTCGAGTTATTAGATCGCTCATTGACGGTGTTTGTATGTCGAAAGCCTTGAATTATTAGACGAAGGGAGCCCTTGCGGGAACACGTTGGGAGCCAGGAAACCAGCAATGAGGATTAATAGAAGCAGGAAAACAAAAGTCTCGTCGTGATTATTTGATAATTCAGATTATTTCTATAGATCTTTAAAGGGTACCGAAGTTTTTTTTTTTTGAACGATATGGGTACCGAGTTTGGTGTATATCCTTTTTGCTTTTTGTATGCCGGGGAGACTCGGTGCTGGACAAGGGACGTTAAAAGATGAGAGGAAAACAAAGATAATCCTATCAAAGGTGTCGTTTGTGCAAAAAATAAGATAAAGATAAAGATATTACTATATATTTACATTGTTTGGTTTTTATGGGTGGAGGTAATTTGATTTTCTGGTGTGAGACACTTTAATAAAAAAACTTAATAATAATTATTTTTAGGGCAAAAGCTACAAATGAGCAATTTTTTTGTGCTAATATAAGTAACCTACTTCTTAAAAGATCACTATGAGTAACATACTTTTAAAATTTTGTCAATATGACTAACCACTTAACAAGAAAAATTACATCGCTAGTACCCGATACATAAACAATTACACCGTTAGTCCCTAATACATAACTCAGTTAATCCCCAACACATTTAGTCCCAAATACATAACCACCGCCACCCACCATCACACCATCACAGCCACTCACAATACCTCCACCCTTCACCCACCATCGATCGCCATCGCCACCGCCCCCTACCATCTCACACCACCCACCACTCCGACCATCACCACCACCTCAACCCCTCCAAATGCTAACTACTACCACTGCCACCCGATCACCGATCACCACTTCCTGCCATCCACCCACCACCCATCATCACGCCATCATCCCACCATACACCACCCGCCACCTCCACCAATCACCACCCGCCACCACACCATGGCACCACCTCTCTCCACCATCACCGCCAGCCACCACCACCACCTACCACTTACCACCGCCACCTACCACCATTGGTGATGTATTGATATTTTAAAAACGTTGTTGGTGTATTGGCGGGTGATGGTGGTAGTGGTGGTGGTGGGTGTTGGCGATGGTGGTGGGTGGATGGGGTGGTTTGTGTGGTGGCGATGGTGGGTGATGGTGGGGTGGCGAGATGGTTGGGTGGTGGTGTAGTGAGTGGCGATGGTGGCGATGGTGGTAGTAGTGGCGGTGGTTATGTATTTAGGACTAACTAGGTTTATGTGTTGGGGACTGACTGAGTTACGTATTAGGGAACAACAGTGTAATTGATTATATATTAGGTACTAACGGTGTAATTTACCATGTCAAGTGGTTAGTCATATTGATAAATTTTTGAAAGTGTTACTCATAGTAATATTTTAAGAAGTAGGTTACTCATATTAGCACAAAAGTAAAAGTATGTTGCTCATTTGTAGCTTTTGTCCTTTCTTTACACTAAAAAATGAATTTGTTGGACTAACCATGGAGGGCACTGCCCCCGTCCCCTAAAAAAATACATCCGCCCCCTGCTGGGAGATAAAGAAATTACGGTATTTGAGCTTTACATGTGATCTTTCGACCTTGTTGTCCACCTTGAGCCGCTACCTCTAAGGCATCCGTCAAACCCTAGCCGTCGATTTTAACCTTTATCTCAACATAAAAACATAATACATTGTTTCGACCATAATTCTTAAGCTGTTAAGAACTAACTGACTCCGTCGGCGCCTTCAGCTTTGTAACTCATTTACGAATCAAAACGTATCGGAATCGCAACCTGATGTGTCGTTGTGTGGTGTATATTTTTATGATTCAAGTTTTAAATTTATATTTTGCCGACTTAACCAAAAGCAACACTTTAATGGGCAGTGTACTCGGTCGGTGGTAGATTCGTGGTAAGTAGGGTTATAACAACCCAGAATTTTCATCAAATACAAAATCAACATATTTTACTATGATCACAATTGTACGGGGAAATTTTTCGCTTTATTACATTACTTGCATTACCAATATCTCAATATGCAATGTAACTTGCATAACTAAAGTAGACGAGCTCACGCAACCTACCTATGCCATCTATATCTATTTATATGTCAAGCAAACATCATAACATATCAAGTCGATAACTTAATATCATTATTACAAAGTACATTACTCTTATAATGTACCATTTGCAACATTATATCAAGACGGGCTTTAAACCATTATCATATACCTCTAAACCCTAATTCTGGGTAATGTACACATCTAAAGTGAATGTACAAGCTGCTAAGGCACATGTATAAGTGATCAAGCTCATATAACATCTCATTTGAAATATGAACTCCCTCCAAGTCAAGGTACAAGTCTTTAAAAGCACAATGTGTAAATCATTAAGCATAACATCCAAAATAGCCGTTTTACCTCTGTTTTCCTAAGAATCTTGTACAATCAATCAAGTACAAGTTACAAGCAAGTCATATACTTCATTTACAATCCATATTCATTCTCATTTCATGAAATTACAAGAAATCCAAGTTAAAAACCCTAACCCGAGCAAAATACTAAACCGTGACCCGTTTCTTCGTTTGTATCCATTTTTAACTTCAACCAACACTCAAATAAGTTGTAATAACTTAATTTACAACATTATCAATCATATTCTATCATTATTTCATCATTTCATTGCAAATGTACACGAATTTAAATCCAAGAAACCCTAACGTGCCCTAATTCCAACCCGCGACCTAAATTCCCATTTCTACCCATTTTAAACCCGAACCACCTATGAATTCTTGCTAATAACTCTTGATACAAGTCTTAAGAACATTAATCCATGTTTATAACTCAAGTGTACTCAAAATTGCAACTCAAAAACCCTATTCAAGCCTAAAGGAACCCGCGACCTACAATCTTTACATATTGACCCATTTTAAACTTTCCATTGCACTTTAGCACCTCAATGACAAGCACCTCTATGCTCCATAGCAGCTTACCCAGCTGCTACAACAAATATCTCACATTTCCTTGGCTCCAAATGAAGCCACACCATCACCTTGGTCTCCAAGGTATGCCGCGGCTAGATTCACCACAAAACCACCTCCACATGAGCTACTCTACCACCATAGACCACCACCTCAACTCTCTAGACCCTACAACACAGCTACAACCATACCTTGACACCTCACCCCCTTACCATGGCCTCCAAGGTCTCTTTTGGGTATAAAAACCCCATTCGCACCCTCCATTTCAATTCGCACCACCCCTCTTCTCTCTATAACCCACCATTGTAGCAAATCTCTGCTCAATGAGTTTCTAAGGAGATCCAAGAACAAGATACAAGAGAAGCCTTGAAGAATTGAAGCCCCGAAGCAAAGAAACTAGGCGTACGAATGAAATTCTACCCGAATTGACCCATAACCTTCATTTTCGATCTTTGAAGCTCAAATCCAGGTTCATGTTCATAATTCCTGCTCCTATATTCATATTACATCTCTAAGATCATGCATGAACACTTACTTAAGCCATTTTTATAAAAATCTAGGCGTTTTGCCATTTTTGATCCATACGAACCCTAGAAACCCTAATTTCATGATTTTTCTTGATCTTAATGTTATAATACTCAAATGTTGTTATAATCTATCCTAACATGCTTAATTAATGTTAATATAACAACTTTATTGATTATTGAAAGAATTTGAAATAAAAACCTACGCGTTTTTGTTTTAAAACCCTAACACGACCCGTTTTGATTTCTAGCTTAACGAATCGTTATTTTAAACTTTCGTTACGTTAAAACTTCATATTTTAGCTTATATTAATAAGCTATAACCTGAAAATATCTTTTGGAATGTTAAAATAAGCTTGCATGGTCATTCAGACTTGTTTTGCAAAAGTATTCCATGCAAGGGGTATATATCGTAACTTTCTAAAACTTATAACTAAAGGGACTGAAAATGTCATTTTATCAAAGTTATAACTATAGGGGTCTATTGTGTCACTTTCCAAAGTACAAGGTTTACTTTGTACATCTTTTAAACTAGAAGGACCAAACTCGTAAAAGTGCAAACTCCAAGGGTATATTTTGCCATTTTTCATTCTCAAGGATCTAAAATGTAACATTTTGAAAAAGTGTAGAAATATGTTCAAAACCTTATAAGACATAACTTTAATTAACACTTGTCGTGCTTATCATTTCCAGATATTGATCAAAACGCTTAAAAACCGATTATATCATATCACAATACTAGGGAGCTTCATATTAAGGGGTTTCATCTTGGTATTACGTTCTGACTGAGTTGTTGGGTTTACGATTTAAAGTGCCCTAGCTCCTCAAACGTTTACTGAATGACCTCTGCATTATGATGGCCCGAACGGTGATACAACAATTCCAAACTTTCCAATCAAACTCATGACTCTTAGAACCAAAGTTCTAGAGTACAATCTTCCTAAGACTTGACATATTTACTCAGGTTGCGTGACGTGGCTGTTTACTATCATTTTGCTATATTTGTCAAAATGGGGGTGTTACATGGGTGTCGAACACTTGAAGCGAGGTTAAATCACTCAATTTATTAATATTTTGGTTATCTAATCTAAGTTAATTCTAATCTAAGTCAAACCTATGCTAATCCTATGTTAGTTCTAATCCTAATTCTATTAAGTAAAAGGGGGGGTTTTCAGCTTGAGAGACTGGCACGGGTTTGGTGGTGACTAAAATCAATTCAAGACACTTTAACCCATGTAAGCAAATTAACAGAAGATAAAAGAGCGGTCAAGCCTTATGATAGAAAATTGTAACTGCCATTATTAATCCGATTAGAAGTTTGTTTGTTTATTTAGTGAAATGATTACTTATCTCGAAGTGGCATATCATTCTTAGACTTAGGCGGGACTTCACCCTAAGACCTAGACAAATTAATTCTGTAACATTTCTCATTTTTAGGTTATTCATGGCTTTAATTAATTCCATTATTTTTTTTGAGTTTTACGCGTTCGCTTTTAATTATTATCTTATAGTTAAATCGCGTAAACTAAAAATCAAGTTTCAATATAAACGGACACCAAACAAATTAAAGTTTACATCAAGCAAGTGTTATATGATTATTAGGAGTATAATTTATAA